>JAQZBX010036748.1:0-24058 GCA_029593785.1 Cabassous unicinctus
TTTTTTTTTCTTCTGAGTTTCCTTGTACTTATCTCTTGCATTTAAGCTTATCATTATTATTTCTTATTCCTATTATTTCCATTATGTTATTTTATGAGCTTCCTGTTCAAGGAAGGTTTAGATCACAGAAGGGTTACAAGGGGGGCTGCAGAGGATCATTGGTGGGGGGTGTCTGGGATGGGGGATTCATGGGAGTAAGTCCATCTGAATATACATGAAAGACAAATAAAATTGTTCAAATGATCAAGGGATGGGGCATGGTCACAGTGGGTAGACAATTACTCAAGAACTGAGGGAATCTGAAATCCCAGCCTGGAGAGCTCTGCCACATTCCCCAAGGGAGCAGCAACAGTCCCCTGAGTGCAGAGGCAGTGTCTTGTAAAAGAGGATGGCCCATTGATGGGTTCTTGTTATTGGGGACTAGCCTTATGAGTATTTGCTCTTATAATTGAAACTTAGCCTACTGTTATGGGGTGCCTAAGGGTTGCCACCTGAGAGCCTCCTTGTTCCTCAAATGTGGCCTCTTTCTAAGCCAAACTCAGCATATGAATGCATTACCTTCCCCCTAATGTGGGACATGACTCCTGGGGAAGAGCCTCCGTGGCAAGGAGGGATTAATACAAAGTCCCAACTGGCAACATGATTGGAAAAAACCTTGAATAAAATGGGGAAAAGGTAAAGAGAAATGAGTTCACATGGCTAAGAGACTTCAAAGAGAGTCAGGAGGTCATCCTAGAGGTAATGCTTATGCACACCTCAGTAGGATCTCGTAGAACACCAAAGGGGATATCACCCCACACAGAGGGACTCTTGATGGCTCTGGAGACACTCAGGTCCTATATAAGGGGGGATAGCCCCAGAGACTTATGCCTTGTCAGTGGGCTCTACTTTGGATTCTGTGCTCCTGAGAGTGACAGAGTTTGACGCAAATAAGTCCTCCCTGCACATGGTCCATCAGTCCCTTCTATTCAAACATATATGTGATACTGGAATTTGTAGGTGTACTTCCAGAGACTGGAGACTCTGGCCTACCTATGTGCCAGCTGTGCCTGAAATGTTGGTGAAACTGCAACTCCTACCCTACAGCTCAATGGACTCATCCAAGTAACCTGGCGAGGAGACGACGATGGGCAATGGCCATCCCAGTGAATGGCAAGGGCCTGCAGCTGCAGGCAGGATAATCCCATCCACCGTATCCATGGGATATAAGCCCTCTCTCACTTGAAGGTGGAGTGGACATCACCATCCCAGTCCTCTCAGGATTGAGGGAGGAGCTATGGACTAGAGTGTTCTTGGTGGTGTTCTGTTGTAAACATATCATGATTCAAGCAATGGAAGAAATCATAACAGTGAGGTTGAGCTGGTGGCCAGTGGACATTTTGAGGGCAGGGAGGGGAGGGGCAGTTGAAATACAGGGGCTTTTTTGGGACTTGGGCGTTGTCCTGAGTGGCATTGTGGTGACGGATGTAGGCCATTTTGCATCAGCATATACCATGCAGAACTGTGTGGGAGAGAGTGTGATCTATGATGTGAACTGTGGTCTATGGTCAGTGGCAAGTCCCCAGTATGTGTATATCCATTGCGGGTGCTGTGCCACACTGATGAAGGAGAGTGGTGTGGGATTTTGTGGGAGGTGTGGGAGTTGGGGAACATGGGAATCCCTATAATTTCTGAGTAATATTTAGGCAATCTAAGCATGCTTAAAAAAAAAAAATATATATATATATATAATAACATTTATGTAAGCAAATGCACATATATGCATATGTATTTATATATCATTTCACAAATATTGGTATGTATTGTGAAAAATTTGATTTTTACCCACAATAAAAAATTAAAAAAAAGAAACTGCCCATAACATTTTGCTCTCCCACCAGCAATAAATGAGTGTTCCTGTTTATCCACATTTCCCCATCATTGGGCTCTGTCAGTGTAGGGATTTTAGTGTTATGAGGTGAAGGAAAAGCTCCAAAATAGTCAGTGGTGATGGTTGTACATATCTGTCAATATACCAAAAATCATTGAATTGCTTACTTTAACAGTACAGATTTATTCTTTGTAAGTTACATTTCAATGTTGTTCTCTAATACAACAATTCACTTCTATTACAAAGTTATGTAAAGTAAAATTTTTATAAAAGGAAATTAACAAGTGTTGGGGATGATGTGGAGAAATTGGGACACTAATTTTATTCTGATAGGAATGTAAAATAGTGAAGCTACTATGGATAGCATTTTAGTGTTTGCTCACACTTAATTTTGGAATTGCCAAGTGCTCAAGAAATCCCACTCACAGATATATAGCCCAAACTATTAAAAACAGATATTAAAAACATACTTTTACATGAATGTTTATAGCAACACCATTCACAATACACAAAAATTGTATAACATCCCCAATGTCCATCAATAGATGAATGGATAAATGAAATGTGGCATAACAACAATGGGAAATATTATTCTGCAATAAAAACTAATGACATAATGAAATATGTTACAACATGGATGAATTTAAAATATAAGTGAAAGAAGCCTCATGAAAAAGATCACATATTGCCTGATTCCATTTCTGTGAAATATTCCAAAGAGGTAAATCCATACATGCAGAAAGCAGAATAGTGGTTAGCAGGGGTGAGGAGAAGGACTGTTGGGGAATGGGTGATTAACTGATACAAGGCTACCTTTGGCATAATGAAAATATTTTGGAACCAGAGAGAGGTGATGGTTGTACAGCATTATGAATGTACTAAATGCCAATGAATTCTACACTGTAAAATTATTAACTATATTTTATGTGAATTTTACCACAAAATTTACCAGAACTATTCTTGTAAGTAAGAATTGACTTAAAATATATTTATACATGATCAAAGTAAGTTGTTTTGTAAACCAGTGATGTTGTTTAATGGGAAATTTTGTTGTCTAAGGGAATTTATTTTGACAAATTTAAACATTTTTTGTAAGCATTATTGTGAACAGCAGATATTTTAAAGTGGTATTCTAAAGAAGATAACTTTGAAGATATTATTCATTTTTTATAGAATCATGGTATTATAGGTCTACCTCACTTATGAATCAGAATATATTTTGTAACAGTTCAGAAAGTCATAAGTCCAAATTTGGTTTTGTCTGAAACCAATGTTTCAGCCAGAAGGGCCAAACTCCATCTGGGGCTGTTAGGAAAAATCCATTTCCTTTTCCAGACTCTTAAGCTTCATTATTTGCCTTTTTCAGCTTCTGTAGCTGTCAGAATTCCTTGGATCTTGGTCCCTTTCAACATCTTCAAAGCCTACAATATGTGGTCTTGAAATCTCTCTGCTGTGATTTCTATATAATGTTTCTTCTGTGTATTCAAGTCTATCTCTAACCCCTCTTGTAAGCACACTTGTATTGCTGTTATGTACCACTGATATACTCCAGAATAAGACCATTATATCAACATCTTTATCTTATTCACATTTACAAAGGCCCTTTTCCTATATCAGGTAAATCCCTTATCCAAGGGATTAAGACTTGAATATCTTGGATATTTTGGATGATCATGGGTCATTATTCAGTCTTCCATATTCCATGAATCATTTCCCCCCTGGAAACTGTACTATATATAGTGTTTGGATGTGAGGTTTAAGCCTTGCTTTGGGCCTCATTTGTAACATGGATGTCAGAAAAGTAGAGTACTTACTAGCCCAATTTGCATTTTAATCAATCATGGATGCTCAAATTATGGAGCCACAACTCCTTGAACCTAGCCTGGCATGGGCTGTAATACTACCTGCTTCTCTTGGGTAGGGGAGGAAAATAAGCACCCTACTAAGTACCTCATACATCACCAAGAGAAGACTACCTGTTTCTTCCAGATTGAGAATGGAATCTCAGATCTTTGATAATGCATCTCTTTCTGAATCACCCTGTCTAGGATGAATTGTAGCCAATAAAGAAAGCCAAGAAACTCACTTCTACATGTAGTAGCAGTCCATGTAGTTCTCAAGTCACTATGGTCCTCAATATCTTCCATATTTGAAATTCTTTCCATACATGTTTATTTCCATGATTATTTCCAAATATTTTATATACAAGTAGGAGATCTAGGAGAAATGGAGCTAATTTCTATTGCCTTAACCAGAAGACCCTTCTCAGGTGAGAAATCAATTTTTCTATGTGAATAGAACTTCCCGACTCAAATAAGTCATGCACATGATGCTTAATTCCCATTGTTGATTGAACCCAAGTAGCTGTGATCAGAATAAGGGGCAGGGAATGAACAATTAAAAAATACTTTCGCAACCTTTTTTACTGATTGAATCCAGCTTCCACAGGACAGGTATTCAAAGATGAAAAAAAAGACATGTTTCGTATCCTTCTATAGGGCTTGAACTTAGAGTTGCCACAACACATTCCCATACTAAGTTACTGAAAATTTTAGGTAGGTTGTAAACATAGGAGATAGAGGTGGATAATAGAGCACAATGTTCTAGTGGGGATGCAGGTATTATTAGGAGAGTTCAAAGAAATCAGTGTTGCAGTTACTGATGTTAAGGACAATGTTAGTTATAGAACATTGTGGGAATCTAAGCATGGAAATGTCCAGAATTCTAGGTCATGCTTGAATCTCACAAATTTTATTTTTGATGTTTATTTCAGTTTCATTTCTAATGGGACATAAATGCTGTGAATGTGGGAACATTGTATTTGTTACCACTTACTCACTGGAATAAATCAGGTTCTGAAACATATGGGAACCTTGATAAAAATAAGATATTGAAATAATTTATCTGAAAATCACCCAAAATTGTCATATTTCTCCTGTCTTTACCCTAGACAACACTCATCCATATTTAGCTTCCAACATGTACATACTCCCTGGGAATCTCTTTCTTTTTCCAAGACATTTGAATATTAGTGGCATTTCTTCTGCGCAAGGAGTGGGAATTTGGATGGAAACATAAAATGAATTAAGAAAGATCAGTATTATGTTAATGAATGAGGATGTGTACCCTCTTTTAGTTCTAATTCATTTTTGAAATTTAGGACTTCTTTTTATCTTAAATGGTCATCTACCTGCTCATTCCCTGGGATAATTCTGCATTTTTGCCAGAAGTCACATAGCAACTAATTTCTATTGTAGGGAATATCCCATTCCTTTAATCAATATTGTGGGGATTTTTCATTCCCAGCTACCCAAAGTATTATTTTTCCTTCTCATATTTAAATTAACTCACATTCCATTTAACTTATAGCAAGAACAGCATTTCAAAGGGGGAGATGTATGCACCATCAAGCATTACTGAAAAGTAATCTGCTTATTTAAACATATTCTATTAATCACATACAGATTAACAATACATAATCAATATGGGACTTCATCTTGTATTGTGCATCTTTCAGTTAAAATTCAATGTTATTTCTAAATTCTTCCCAGTCATTATAATTTATTTCAGTGTTGAATAAAAAAATAGAAACTGAACCATATTAAGGAGCTAAGCTTAAATGTTCTACAGTTCACTACAGACATAGGGTTTTTCCAAGTGTAATTCACTCGTATTTTTTAAGGTTAAATTACAAATAAAGGCATTTTGCATTGATTACATTGACATAGAGTTATACTCTTGTGTACATGCTATCATTTGTTTAAACAATAAAACCGTGGTTGAAGAATCTTCTGAATTCAGTACATTTATATTATGAGTTTTTTCATGTTGTCTAAGGGTAGAATATTGACTGAAGTTTCACTCACATAGATGATGTTCATAAGTATTTTCTCCAGGTGTGAATGGTCTCATGTCTTCTAAGGTAAGAACTTTGACTGAAGGATTCCCCACATAGAAGGCATTCATAAGATTTCTCTCCAGTGTGAGTTCTTTCATATTTTTGATGGAGTTTCAATTAAAGGCCAAGACTACTGACAAAGCAGGCTATCTTGGAATGTAATAAACAAGCCCTCCAGTCTCATGCTAATAGGAGCTGGGTGGGGAAACATCCTGAAACAATGCCTGTGAATTGCAGAAATGTAATGAAGAACTGAGCCATTGACCTTTAAGACTTGTTGATTTCAGTAAGATGTAACTGTCAAGTATCTATTACCCTTGCACATGCTCACATGTATTTTCTTTGTTCTAAAGCCGAAATAAAAGCCACACTTTGTGAGGTGGCTGAGCTCTTCTCTCCATATCGGACAGAGGGTCCCCTGATCCCAGTTTTTTCTTCTCTTTGTTTCTTTCTTTCTCATCCACGGCACCGTTTTCACTGACCCAGTTCCTGAATGCCAACATATTCAGGGCAGAACTTTTACTGAAGGCTTTCCCACAAAGATTACATTCATAAAGTTTCACTCCATTGTGAGTTCTTTCATGTTCTCTAAGGGCTGAAATATTACTGAAAGCTCTCCCACATTGATGACACTGACGAGGTTTCACTCCAGTGTGAGTTCTCTCATGTAGTTTAAGGTTAGAAATATGAGTGAATGTTTTATAACAAAGATGACAATTACATGACTTACTTTTAGTGTGAATTTTTGTACATTGATTAAAGGATGGCTCATCACTGGGGATTTCATAAAATTGTTCTCTGATATAGGATTTCATTCCCACATATTGAGTTATTGTTTATCTGTGAATGAAATTTTGTCCCAAATCATTATATTCAAAGGGATACTCAAGAGTGTGAGAACTCTGCTGTTGGGAAAGAGAAGAGAGACTGTTGAAGGTTCACTCACAAATATTCAAGTCAATTTTCTATGTATGAATTCTAGACTAATCATTCAGTGAGCTTCCAATTTAAAATGTTCACATTTTTTACATTAACATGGTGTATTATTCTCTTGCATGAACACATTTTCTTCTATGTAGCATCTTAATTTCAGAGCTATTTAATTAGTTTTGAAAACTTGAGTATATTAAAAAGATTAGGTATATGCCCATGTTTATACAATTATCCTTTTATTATACCTCATGTTATGGTTTTGAGGTTGAATGAATATTACCCTCAATTTAAACTTTCCAAAACATTTTTGCTGGAACAGTAAAAAAGTAATTAAATCAACTCTTTTAATTACAGTAAGGTGATTGTTCTGAATTCCTTACTTATTCTTTTCTCAGGTCTCTATTTGGATGATCAGTGTTCATACCCATGGAACTTAAATTGACAAGGTGATGGATATACCAATACTGCAGATGTGTTGCATGGGCATAATTTATTGTTTTTTAAGGTAACATTCCCTGCCTGAAATTATTGGGGAAAAAAAGCCATATTGATAAAGCAGCATTAGCAGAATGAAAAATTTGAAAAACACCAATGTGGATGTTAAGTGCTTCAAATATTGTCAATTAGATAAGGAAAAATTGCCAGATTAAGTTTTACTTATAATTAAGTTAGAATATTGTGGAATTAAATTGAGGACAATCTTCAAAGAGGAGGATCATGGCAAGGGCATTATGTGAAAATTTAATTGCAATTTGTATATTAATTTTCCTTTGCCTAAAGCAAAACACAATGCAGATGGATACTATAATAGAGATTAATACATGTGAGGAATTATGACATATTTTGAGGATTTCTTGCCCTTTTTCTTGCCAACATATGAGAGAATGGTACTCACTTATGGGAAGTTTCCATTGATATTTCCATGGATCTACTAATTTTTACACAAGCTCCTCCTCATACAAAAGTACAGGTTCCTGGAGCACATCTGATCTCTGGTCTTGGAGAAATCCTAACATTTCTTTCCACAGTTCCTCTCCTAGCTCCAACTGAGAAATCACATCTGATTTGCAGAGTTGATACCCTGTTTATGGGAAAGAGATACAGCAGATTTTGAAATATTTGCCTATAATAGTGCATTGTCTTCAAGCCCAAGACAGGCTAAGAAGAAGAATGAAGAAAACATTGGAGGTCAGCACAAGAAAGCACACATTGAATACAGGATATTGACAATACTTCAATAGCAAAAGATGCTTGACCATTTGCCATAAGAAGTAAGGATCTTCAATGTTTCTATTGGGGGAGGAAAGAAGGCATTTTGTGCTGCCTACTCTGCCATCTTGCTGACGTCCTGTTACCATTACTTTTAAAGTAACCTTGATCGATTATCATTTAAAACAATGGGTGATACAGTGATCATGGTACCATTTGGGCTCCATTCAACTTGCTTGTAGCATCCAAACTGAGTAGACAACTTTGTAGTTTCCTTGTGGGTTACAATTAACACATTAGGTCAGTTATACCAGATGCTGAGGCGGGCTGGGACCAGCATGGCAAAAAAAAGTCCTTTGTGGGTGGGACTGAATTTGGAAAGATGGCTTGGTCATGCTCCCCAGAAGGAAGAGCAGTTTCTTGGGCAAGTCACTCAGGAAACACATGGTCTGCATGGAGCTGTGGATGCCAATGCACCAAGGGGTCCCAGGTCCAGTCCATCACACTCAGCAGCCCCAGGATGAATGTCTGCATAGCACACCACCACCAGCCAAGTTGGCTTAGGACATCTGCCCACTGGCTGGGCCACACTGTGCAAAGTGATGTTATGAGATGACAGCACCTTGCACTGAAAGGGTGGATTGTACCAGACTAAATTTTAGACTCATAAAATGTTGGAAAATAAGGTGATATTCCATTTTTGAAAGTTCATTTAAAAATATTTT
The DNA here is from genome assembly GCA_029593785.1 of Cabassous unicinctus. Taxonomy (NCBI): domain Eukaryota; kingdom Metazoa; phylum Chordata; class Mammalia; order Cingulata; family Chlamyphoridae; genus Cabassous; species Cabassous unicinctus. Next base: position 8,636 of record JAQZBX010036748.1, read on the forward strand.
TATTTACTCAATAAATACTTTGTATGAGTTCTTTGAACATTGTCTATGGACAAAGAGCTAAAAATCCATGGAGGAAATATAAAATTAAAAATGAAGGGAGATGACCAAATAAGAAATTTTGTTATGGATATAAAAACTGTGACAAAATAAAACATTACTAAGATGGAGAATTGAAGAGGGAAGTTCTAGGGTAGAGGCCATATGATACTCTCCAGGACAGATTAATTTGCAGAAGATCCTAACTCTCAGAAAGAAACATAGGAAAACAAGTTTTAACCTATATTTTCTTTTTTGTAGGGGGAAAATATAATTGAAGGGCCTTCCAAAATGCACATCATAATTTTAGTTCCTTCCCATTCAGAATGAAAGTTACATTTGAGTGGAATTCAAGGTTCCTTTTCATAATTCCTTAATTTTAGTTTTGCTTTATGTGAATCCTGTTGCAAACAGTTACCAGAAAAAAACGTGTGAGAAAAATAAGACTTGGCAGAAGGCACTCATTTATTTCTTTAAAATTTTATTTCCAGTCCAAGCAAAACACATGGTTTCTACTGCCTTCTTCCAGAATTAAAAAAAATTGAAATCAAATAAAAATTCAAATATATGAAAAAATAATTTTTTATTAAATTATCTGGAAAATTTTTGTTGGTAACTATGCACATTTTTAGAGGTAGATGTTTCCGATGTTTCATCACACTTGCTAAGGAATTAGCTATCAATCACCTCTGCACTTTGAAATTATTTGAGTGTAAACATTTATGATGCCTGTGTCCCATCCCCAGACATTTTGATCTAATAGTTACTGCTTTTACCCTGGAAATTCATGGTTTTAAAATCTGATTTTAATAGGCATCAAACTTCGAGTACCCATCCTTTAATGAACTGATACAGTACCTTTCTATTTACAGTACAGGGTCATGGGCCAGGAGCATCAGTAAATACTGGGAGCTTGGTAGCAAAGTGGAATCAAAGTTTTCACCCAGGACCTGTGGAATCAGGACACTCATTTTAACAAGATTCCAAGGAATACTTAGGCCCCATACAGCATGAGAATCTGAATTTACAGTCCTCAACATCATGAATAAGCTTTTTGTCAAAAGTGAGCATACTACTCCTGCCTCATTCAGTTCATAAACAAGTACATCTCTGCTGAAAAGAGAAAACATAGACATTGCAAGGAAAGGTAACACTGTCTAGATTTTAAAATTTGTAATTCCCCTCTCCTAGGTGTTAGTCTCTCATATTCCCCAATGTTTTACCCTGCTTTGGTTTTTGATGCAAAATGAAATAATCTTAGTTGAAAATACTAAATAATACAATCAGGCTTAAGAGGACAAACTGAAGTGTTTTGCCTGCCCCATTACTCCACATTTTCAGCCCCACTTATAGAAGGTAACTGTATCTAATTATTTCAAGTCTTTTTATGTATATCTCCAAGTATTGATTATATGTGTTCATTTAAAAATTTTATATTTCCTAATATATACTCAACATATTTCCCAATATATGTGCCTTTTATATGGCACGCTCACAAAATAACTGAATCCTACAATATTCCAAAATTAGCATATCACCACTTAAATTAAATTAATTCAGGGTTTACTTCATTATCTAATTTTTATTTATTGTTAAGTTTGGTATAATTGTTTACCTAGAAATAATAATGCATTTAATAATATTAATGGACATGAAGTCATATCTCATTGTAGTATTAGATTGCAATACTATATAGTCTAATGATGTTGATCATATTTTAATATGTTTAATGGCCACTTGAGTATCTTTTTTGGTACATGTTTATTCAAGTCCTTGGGCTTTTTTTTGCCATTTGTATTTCCTCTTTGGAAGAAAATGTCTATTCAAGTGTTTTGCTCATTGTTTAAATTGGATTGCTTGTCCTTTTATCACTGAGTTGTATGATCTCTTTATATAGCATGGAAGTCAAACCTTATCACATAAGTAGTTTTCAAATATTTTCTGCTGTTGTGTAGACCGCACCTTGGCAAAGTCCTTTGAAGCACAAAAGTGTTTCTAACTTAGAGGAGTCCCATTTATCCAATTTTTCTTTCATTAACCATGATTTCATTGTATGGTTTAAGAAATCACCACCTACCACCAGGTCTTGAAGATGTTTCCTTATATTTTCTTCTAGAAGGTTTATGATTCTTACTTTTATATTTAGGTCTTTGATCTATTTTGAGTTAATTTCTGTGTAAGGTGTGAGATAGGGGTTCTTTTTCTTTCTTTTGGCTATAGTTATGCAGCTTTCCCAGCATCATTTGTTCAATAGACTGTTCTTTCCCAGCTGGGTGTATTTCACATCCTTGTCAAAATCACATGACCATAGATATGAGGGTCTGTTTCTGAAGCATCAGTTCAGTTCCATTGTTCTATATGATTATCCATATGCCAGTCCCAAGCTATTTTTACCACTGTAGCTATGTAATATGATTTAAAGTGGAGAAGATAACATCCTCCAACTTTGTTCTTCATTTTTAAGAAATTTCTAGCTATTTGGTACACCTTGCCCTTCCAAATAATATTGATAATTGGGGTTTCAATTTCTTTATTTTAAAAAAATGCTTTTGGATATTTTTTTGGAATTGCATTGAATCTTAAAACCAATTTCAGTAGAATTGACAACTTAATGATTGTTAATCTTCCAATCCATGAACACAGAATGTCCTTCCATTTATGTAGGTCTTCTTTGATTTCTTTTAGCAATGAATTGTAGTTTTCTGAAAACAAGTCCTTTACATCCTTGGTTAAGTTTATTTCTAAATATTTGATTCTTTTAGTCACTATTGAAAGTGGAACTTTTCCTGATTTCCTCCTCAGATCACTCATTACTAGTGATTTTTGCATATTAATCTTGTATCCTGCTACTCTGTTGATTTTGTTTATTAGCTCTCATAATGTTCTTGTAGACTTTTCAGGACTTTATAAGAATAGGGTCCTATCATCTGCAAATAAAAGTTTTACAACTTCCTTTCCAATTTGCATGCCTTTTATTTAATTTTCTTGCCTGATTGCTCTATCTAGAAACTCTAGCACTATACTGAACAACAGTGATAACACTGGACATCCCTCTCTTTTTCCTGATCTCAATGGGAAAGCTTTCAGACTTTCAATGTTGAGTGTAATGTTAGTTGTAGATTTTTCCCAAAGCTATCATTACAGTTGGCTGTTCATTTTTCTAGTTCCTCTGCTGTGTGGTTAGGTCATTTATTTTAGGTCTTTTTCTTAGTGTAAGAATTGAGGGCTATAAATTTCACCCTCAGCGTTGCCTTTGCTGCATTCCATAGGTTTTGATATATTGTGTTCTCATTTTCATTCCCCTTGAGATATTTAGTGATTTCTCTTGCAATTTTTTCTTTGACCTACTGATTATTTAAGAATATGTCTTTTAATCCTGATAGTCTTTGAATTTTCCATTTTTCTGCCCTGTTGTTAATTTCAAACTTCATTCCATTATGATCAGAGAAAGTACTTTGCATACTTTAAATCTTTTAAAATTTATTGAGATCTGTCTTGTTACTCAATATATGGTCTATCCTCAAGAAGGATACATGCACATGTGAGAAGAATATATATCTTGTTTGGTGTACATTCTTCTGTACATGTTAATTAGTTTAGTTCATGTATCAATTCAAGCAGTTTCTTTATTGCTGGGGTTCTTATCCTTTTTTTTTTCCATGGACCCCTTTGCCAGTCAGGTGAAAACCATGGACCCCTTACTGAGTCCACACTATACTGTGTATTTTTTAATAAATATATCACACTTGCACCATGCCCCAGAAGAATAATGTGTTTTTGTAATTTAAATTCAAGCTAGTAGACCCCTTGTTAAAAACCCCAACTATATTAGTCCTCTTCTCAGATGTTCTATCCAATGCTTAGAAGGGTGTATTGAATTCTCCAATTATTATTGTAGAGACATCTATTTCAAACTTCAGTGTTGTCAGTGTTTGCCTCATGCATTTTTAGGCACCCTGATTACGTGCATGTACATTTATGATTATTTCTTCCTGGTTGATTGCCCCTTTTATTTATATATACTGTCCTTCATTGTCTCAAAGAACAACTTTGCTTTTAATATCTATTTCATCTAATAGAAGTGTAACTACTGCAGATTTATATTTTTATTACTACATGCATGGAATTCTAGCCTTTCATTTTCAATTTATTTGTATCATAGGGTCTAAGGTGAGTCTCTTGTACACAGAATAAAGATGGCTCATATTTTCTTATCCATTCCACCAGCCTGTGCCATTTTATTGGGGAGTTCAATCCATTAACATTCAATGTTATTACTGTAAAGTTAGTTTTTATTTCACCCATTTTGATCTCTGGGTTTTATCTGTTAAATGTTGTTTTTGCCACACTTTTTACACTTTTAGTAGCTTTAACTGATACAAACTTTATTTCTAGACTCTCTTCCAAGCCTTGCTCTCCTGTCTTCTTTTCAGGCTCTAGCACTCCCTTTAGTATTTCCTGCAAGCCCAGCCTCTTGTTTACAAACTCTCTCAGTTTGTGCTTATCTGTGAATATTATAAACTCACCCTCATGTTTGAAATACAATCTTGCTGGATATAAGATTCATGGCTGGGAGTTTTTCTCCTTCAGTTTCTTAAATGTATTTTAAATGTATCTTGTCTCCATGGTTTCTGATAAGAATTCAGTACTTAATCTTATTGGGCATTCCTTGTATATGATAAATCATTTTTATCTTTCTGCTTTCAGAATTTTCTCATTGTGTTTGGCATTTGATATTCTGTTTAGTACTTGTATCAGAGTTGGTCTATTTGGAATTATTCAGATTTGATTCATTGTGCTTCTTGGACAAATATCTATTTCCATCAATAGAGTTGGGACATTTTCTATGATTATTTCTTCAAATATTCTTCTACAACTTTTCCATTCTCTTCTCCTTCTTGGACCCCTTGACATGTATGTTTGAAAGTCTATTGTCTTCATTTAGTTCTCTGAGGCTCTGTACAATATTTTCCATTCTTTTCTTTATCTGTTACCCTGTCTTCAAGCTTGCTGATCCTTTTTTCTGCCTTTTGAAATCCACTATTATATGCCCCCCAGTGTATCTTTTAGGAGGTACCAGAGATCAAACACAAGACCTTAACCACTGGGCCACATCTCTCCCACTCCAGTGTATTTTTTATTTCATTTTTTTTATTCTTTCATTCCTATAATGTCTGCTATTTTTTCTATGTATTCTTTCAAACTCTTCTTTGTCTTGACCCAGTGTCTTCTTAATATCCTGAATCTCTTTAGCCATCTCATTGAATTTAGTAAGGGAATTGTTTGAACATCTGTGATTAGTTTTCTCAAATCCTTTTTGTCATCTAGAGGTTTAGTTTGTTCCTTTGAATGGTCCGTATCTTCCTGTCTCTTAGTATGGATTGCAATTTTTTTGTTGGTGTTTTGGCATCTGATCTAATTGATGTATTTATTCTGGGCTCACTTTTTCTCTTTAGTCCATCACTTTCTCTTTCATTGGCTTTGTGCTACATCCCTTCTTTGATATTTGGTTTAACTTATTTTGGAAATTTATAATGACTCATGTTTAGCCAATGTGAATTTTTTTTCAGCTATTTTTAATCTGTTTCTTGCCCTTTCTCCTTATCTGGTGATGAAGTTGAAGATGAGTATGTGGTTGGTACTGTAAGCCATGGAAGCTAAATCTGCCCACATTTCCCCAGGAATGGAAGAAATTTCTCCCACCATTCTCCACTGCCAGGAGTGAGTATGGAGCTGCATTTATGTACAGTAATCCAAGTTGTGTATGCCAAGACCACTTGAAATTGTCCAGAGAGACTTATGCAGCTCCATGCTTCTTTCTTCCCTGCCAGTGATGGGGATGGAACTGCAGGTATAGACAGTAAACTAAATTATGGGGCAAAAAGCTAACTGAAGTTGCCCAAATGGAATGATGAAACACCAGCCCAACTCCTCCCCTGCCAGGGCATTGATGGAGCCACAGGTGTGCCCAAAAATCTTGTCCATGCAGGCCAAAAGCAATTACATTTGCCTGGAGAGGCTGAGGAAGCAATGTCCCTCCTCCTGACCAGTCAAGTGCAAGAATGGAGACACAGATGTGTCCAATAGTCCAATCTGCATTTGCAGAAAGCAGTTGCAATTGCTTTGAGAGGCTGAGGAAGCACTGTCTCTCCTGCAATGTCAGGGTCAGGGATGGAGACACTGGTGTGCCCCAAAATCTTGTCTGTGCAGGCTGAAAGTGCCTGCTTTTCCCTGGAGAGACTGAGGAAAGACCTTCTCACTCCAGTCCTAATTGGGGCAGGGATGTAGCTACATAGGTGCTCAAGAATCTAGTCAATGCAGGTCAAAAGTGGCTACAGTTGCCCAGAGTGGTTGTTGCAGGTACTCCTAGATTCCTCCCTGCTGGAGGTATGGCTGGAGCCTAGGCAATGGAAGCAATCTGACCTGGATGGAAAATAGCTGGTCACTCCCTTCACAGCAAACTCCTGGGACTCCTCCCCTGTCCTTAGCAAAGGGGCAGAATAATGGTTCAAAAAGCAAGCACAAAGCCTGAACCAGCCCTACTCTTGCATTTTCCCCCTGCTCTTGCTTTCTACCCTCTGTTCTGGCCTTCTTCCCCCCTACATAGAACAACATGCAAGAAAAACCTGGCCATTTATAATCTATAATTGGGAATTTTATTCTGTAAATTGGCCCTCTTTATCTCCCTTCAGCCCCTCCCTCTCTACGTGGGACCCATGATCTGTTATTTTCTCCCATTTCTCTCGTCACCATTCCTTAAAAAACTATTGACTTAACTAACCTGGCTTGCTGTTGAAATTCATTTCTTGTAGCTTAATCAAGAACCTAGAGAAAATCTGACAAAATATTTGGTGCTGCCTTCCAGGAAAAAAGAGGTAACTATGAATTACAGCCTGTAATTCATAGGTTACAGCCTGTAACCCTCTTTTGGTTATCCATTTTAAATGGGATCACCTATGAGCCCCCACAGGACATAATCCCAGGAGGAAGTAGGCCAGGGTGCAGGATCTCTCTGCATGCACATTGCATGCCCAGGCTTATTAGATTTAACCCTGGCCAGGACATTGTGGGCACAGGGCAGGGGTCCAAAGCAGGACCCTGACAAGACAGAGGTTTCTTGGCTGAGCTCTGGGTACTGCAAAGCCACATTTTCAAGACTTTTTAGTAGCCACCAGCTTTGCCTTTAGGCCTGGCTGCTATTGTCTTTTCCCACTCTCTCCCCTTGGTGGCAGTGGTGATGACAGAGAGCTAGGGGCTTGCACCTCCCCATGGGCCCATGACTTTGCAGGCCACCTACCTTTTGACCACACCTACCTACCTGGTCTGGGATGAGTTGGGAAGACAGCAGCAGGCAGGGCCAAGGTGGATGCCATGGGAGTTCCCTTTCAGAAGGGTCAAGGGTCAGGGCTCCTTTCATAATTAACCTTGACCCATATTTAATCTTACCACCTCCTACTACTGAATTTCTCATTATGGGTTTGTGGTAAAATGCTTTGAAATGTCTTAGAAACTGTAAAACTGAAAATGCATTTGCTAGTGAGTTTTAGCCCAACCCAGGGTGTGAGAAAGTTATTGCCTCAGTGCCCCAAGTCCTAATGGCTGAAACAATTGATCTCTAATCTCTTAATGGCCTTTTGATGTTTAGTATAACTGTGAAACTCCCAGACAGCAGAGTACTGCTTTTTAAAACCTTTGTAAGAATAGAAAAAAAAATGTTTGCCCCTTCTCCAAGTAGGAGCAATATTCAGCTTGGAAGCCATCTGATCTATTTGGTTTGACTCCCATGTCCAGAATGGCCCCAGAAATGCCCAGGAGGGGCTCTGTGATTCCCAGGGTTGTGGGAACTAGAAAAACCAAAACATGCCCTGAGATTTAGCTCAGTCACTTCAGTTTGGGTAACAGTTTGGGTAACAGTGCAGTTTGGGTAACAGGGTCTGATATTCAGACCCTGGAATATCAGGGATGCCAAGAACCAGAGCAGTAAACTCTGAATGTCCCCCAAGATCTGCCTTGGTCACTTCCACTCAAAGGGTAGCCAAACATCCCCTGAGACTCAGCTTAGGCACTTCACCTTGGAAAACTGCTCTCAACAACTCCCACATATTCAGCTTGGTAGCTTTGGCCTTTAGGGTTTCAGGCATCACCTGAGACCTGAGACCTAGGTCAGCCATGAGGGCACCCATTAGCAGAGCTCTGGATTAAATTCTCAGGACACTGAGACCAGAGCATCAGCTTCAAATTATTTGGAGTGGTAAATGTTTTAATCAGACTTGGACTCTGGGATGCCAGAGCTGTCAACTAAAAATTGCTTCTTCATTCTTCTTAGGATAATGGGCATGGTCTTTAGCCCATCAGTATACTACCCATAAGAATGTTTTCTCAGGAATCAGGAAAATTTGCCTACTGCTTGTCTACATGGCCACAGTATAGCTGAAAGCAGCCTCTGAATGGGACCCTGAATTCCAGTTAGAGCAGTGTAAGAGAGGAGGACAGATAGATCTGAAGGCCAGAAACCTCATTTCTGTCTCCTTAAAGAAATGAGGAAATACATCTCAAATTTCATTTTCTAAGTGTTTTAGAGACAGACTTTTCAGTTGTGCCTAATAAAAGGTATAAATAAGGATCAAAATCCAGACCAGTTACTAAACCTTTCTTGGAAAATAAGAAACCTCATGTGGCATCAATTAAGATTTTAAAAAGTTCCTGGAAATGCTAAGGGTATAAAATTCTCTCTTATAATTTAATCTGTGTTTAACTTTATGTTCAACTTTGAAATCTGTTTCACTTTGTTGGTTTGCTTGTGCCTAGGAAATCAGATTTGGGATTCACCTGTTACAAATTGGATAACGGTGAAAGGTAAACTAAAAATGAGTCTTTAAATGTCAATAGTCTTGCAAGTGGATTTAATGTATAAATCACAAGTGGCATTAGTTTAATTTCTAAGAAAGCAGAAAAACTTAGCAAAGGTGTTACTAATAAAATTCTTGTGGCTTAGTTAATGAAGGTACCCAACTTGACTTAAAGTAAAACCTTACTAGAAACTTTCACTAAGTTAAATTCATTATTTAGATGACTTTCTATTATAAAACAGCAGCAGCACTGTCAAAATCTCTTGTGCATTCAAACCAAGCCTTCAATACACTGCAGTTTGCCTCTCTATTTGAGTTATTGGCTAGGTTGGTTACTGACCCCTAAAACAATAAAAGTATCTACTACATCTCTGGTTGTGCTTCTAAAGTGGATGGAGACAATGTTGCACTTTTGGATTCTTGCAGCAGCCAATGGTGGCTCAATTTAGCCAGATGTGCAATGAACACTGCTCAACTCAACAATGGCACTGTTTCATAATGCCAAAGGGTGCTATGCACCAGGCTAATGGAATACTAGAACCTGCCTTCCTAGCTTCTCTCTAGGGTCAACAGTGCTGCAGCATGATGACTTTGTGAAGGACATACCAAGTGGAACAATGATCACCAGAATGGTGTAAGTAAAACTTTTAAGCAATTGGGATTATGGCCTGCTCCCTTGGAGAGATAACATGATGGTATTGCAAACCTGGAGCTTAAATATATTGCAGCTCAAAGAAAAACTTATGCATTGGGTTAGTGCATTAAGTAGTATTAAGGACTACACCTATATTTATCCTATTTTAAAAATATACCTGATGATTATGGTAGCATCTTTTTTATTTTAGATAAGAAATGTAATGGGGAATTGTAGTCTGTAAATCAGCCCTCTTTATCTCTCTTCAGCCCCTCCCTCTCTACCTGGGACCCATGATCTGTTATTTTTTCCCATTTGTCTCCTCACCATTCCTAAATAAATTACTGGATTAACTAACATGGCTTGCTCTTGAAATTCATTTCTTGTTGCTTAGCCAAGAACCTAGAGAAAATCCTACAACACTGGGCTGTGAGGAGGACTCACACATGGTGGGAGCTTCAAAACATTAAGAGAGGGAGACCAGAGCCTTGGGATTCAGAATCCATAAATGAAACAATCTAATAACAACTAATAACAATTTTAAATGTCTGCCTGGCCTAAAAAAAAGAGGCAAAGACAAATGGCAAACTGGGAAAAACACCTTTAAAAGACAAAGGGCTAATATCTTTAATATGTGAAGAGTCCCTGGAAAACAAAACAGCAATCCAATGGGAAATAGTTAGAGAACATGAAATACAAATGGCTTTTTAAATATTTACACAGTTATAATAAATATGTGTTCCAGTTTCAAAATCATCATCAATGATATGACAGAAATCTAACAAAACATTAAGAGGCTCTATTATACTTATAGGAGATGCAAACAAAGCTACAAGGAAATACCATTTTACAACTACTACATGGTGGGGGGTGTCAACCCCCTCCTAAATTGGTATGACCAGTTCCAAAATCAGTGACCCATTTAGACATGTAGGGAAAGTATAAATGCCTATGCTCTTTGACCCAGCAATTCAGCCTGTAGGAATTCATCCTACAGAGATATACTCCCTGGGTACAAAACATTTGTACAGGGAAAGTCAAGTCAGTTTTACTTGTTGTTACAAAAGACTGTAAACAACCTACATTTCTACCCACGGGAATCAGAATAAATTAATTACAGTACCAATAAAAGGCTGTGCAACCATTAAAAAGAGTGTTCAGATCTGTTTTAGCACAAAAGATGCTCTCCAAGCTACCTTAAGTAAAAAGCCACTTGTAAAGTGAGAAATCTTCTTTATCAATGTGTGTAAATGTACAGGCACAGATTTCCTTGCTGAAAAGTAATAAACAGGCTTGTCTGTGACCCAGATGATGAGCACTTGGCCTTGGGAGTCAGAAGTGGGAAGGACATAAGTTTTCACCCAATACCCTTTCTGGGAACTTTTTCCTCTGTGTATCTGATAAAGTATCTCTTCTACCCTAAATAGTTACTTTGAACTTGCCACAGAGTTCAGCTCTCAGGGACCTTACATTTCATGGAGCTCAAGAGATGACAATGTGCTCTGTGACAAGCAAAGTGCCAGGAGTCTGTGGGAGCATAGGGCAGGGGGGACAACACGTGAGGGGCACAGGGGACCGGGGGCCATGGAAAAGAAATACTATAGGAAGCCACCAAAAGGAAGTGACTACGCAGTAAACATCTGGTGAGACTTGCTTCTAAATGGCCCTTGTCATCCAGAGTGACCCCAGCCCCCCAGCAAGAGGCCTGTGGGATGGGGAAGGGTAGAGGGAGCAACAGCTTCTCAACATGCTCCCTGTCCAGGTCACTCATGGCCATTAAAGGTGGGCAGGGTAGGTGAGACCAGGGTACATGGTGCAGGGCCCAGAGGCCAGCGTCTGTTGTGGTCATCTCTGGCTGGTAGTAGCCCGGGCTGGCCAAGTCACCATTTGGCACCTGACACCCTGCTGGAGAAGGGAACAAGAATTTCCTTACACATTTCGACTCTGTTGTGCCCAGTGGGCCATTCTAGGCGCTCCAAGCCTACAAAGTCCCTTGTCCCTGGCTGCGACCTACCAAAAGCTCCAAGAAGCCTAGCGTGAGGTTTGGCACAAATGCCTCCTATGGCACAAGCTGGCCCGGGATGACGCGGAGCTCCCAGCGGCCTGCAAGGGGCTTCCGGGCAGGCACTAGGGTCTGGTCGGGGTGCCGGGGTGCCCAGGTATCCTCAAAGCAGATCCTAGTCTGGTGGCGTGGGGTCCTGCTCTGCAGATGGGGAAGGCGCAGAGCTTCAAGGATTTGCTGGCAAGGGCAAGGCACACCCCCATCCCCGTGCCCCCTCGGAGGAGGACCAGAGGGGCGCAGGCCTGTGTGGCCCCTGCCGCTGCCCCTTCTTGCTTAACCCACCGCCGCCTCTATATGAAGTTTTGTCACAAATTGTCTTTATTTCTTTTGAATTTCAAGCCATACAATTATCGTTATTTTAATGCATTTTCATGGTATATTTTGTATATGGAGTTTCATATCAAAAACACAATAAAATAATACTGGTATTTATAATTTTCTGGGTAATTACCTTTACTGGTGATCTTTATTTTTTCACAATGCTTTGGTCATCTGTCCTGTCCTTTCAGACTGAAGTACTCCCTTTGGTCTTGCTTATAGGGAGATCAAGGGGTGATGAACACTCCCAAGATTGTTTAGCTGCAGAAGCCTTAATTTCTCCCTCAGTTTTGAAATTGAACTTCTCTGGATTTAAAATTCATCTTTGGTAAGTAATTTTTACAGCACTTCATAAATATGTATTCTCAGTGACTTCTTACCTCCAAGGTTTCTGGTGAGAAATTAGCACTTAATGTTATTGCGGCTTCCTTGTGCATGATATATTGCTTCTCTCTTGCAACTTTCAGTATTCTCTAATTTTCTTTGGCATATGACTCAGTCTTTATCAGTTGGTTCAGTCTTAGGTAAAATTTGTCCTTGTTCCACTCAATACTATGTTAGCAAACTCATGAACCCATGGGCTTCTGAACTAGAATTCTAAGGATTTGACTCAGTCCATTGTTATGCACTCATAATTTTGTAAGCAATGTCATTAGAATCCTGTGCCCCCAGAGTACCTGGCATACTTCTTTCCATGCATCTCTAAGACAGAAACTTTGGTTGAACATGATGTACACTGGTCTGTAGCTGATTGCAAGTGTTTTCTGTGAAGCATCCGAATAAAAATTGCAGATGACAAAAGGCTTAAAATGGCTAACTTAAAATGGTTAACTTTAAAATCAGTTAACTTATTACTGATTTTACAAAATTTAAATTTCTAATGAAAATTCATTGTAATAATGCAATTAAGAAGGCAATTTGATTGTTTCTGTGATATGTACCATTTTTTAAAGAATAACTGAAATTATGACCAATAACACTATATTGTTGTCTAAGTCAGACAGATCAATAATAGGACATCTCATGGAGAGTGAAGACATTGACAAATCTCTAGGAAATGTATATAATTTCTGAAATGTTTATATTAGTAACATTTTACCCATACAAATATGATGAACAGAAGGTTAGAAATTCCTTTTTAATTTGACAACATTTCCCATGCAACTCATAACATTTCAGATGAACCTATTTCTAGTATCTTTCTTTATAAAGATTTCTAGTACTTTTCTTTTTAAAGATGAAAGTACAAATTCTTTGAGAATAATAAGATGTCTTTTAGGGTTCGATGTTGGGAAGGGAAAATGTCAAAAAGTTGTCATGCTTGAACATTTTGTAAAATAGGATCATGGGTCACTGTGAAACAATATTTGGTTCACTATTTAATGAAAGTGAGAGTAAAAGATGTTGAAAGTAAATGGAAGAATTAACATAATTGTAAAAGGACTTAGTTCTTTTAAAGTGAGAAGACTTGTTTTCTAAAGCAATAAAAGATGATAAAATCAACATAAATATCAGTAAATGTCTTATTCTGATAAAACATAGAATCTTTGCCATCTAGGAAGAACACTCAGATGGTTAAAATTTTTTTACAATCATTCCTTGGAGCACACCAGTACCCGAAGAAAATGTTACCATATTAACAGAAAAAATGGAATTCTAGTTTTGCATGAAGATACTTTCTGGAAATTATTTTAAATCTTATAAGTCTATTGATTCTTAGCCAACTTTGACCTTGACAAATAAAATTCCTTTCCTACAAACTTTCTACAACTTTCTCTAAGCATTCAGAATTTGTGCTACACCCTGTTTCTCATTCTGCAACAACCAGTCATTTAACTTTCAGGGAAAATTACTTTTTCCTTAACAAAAACACACCCTGCATACCTAACACATTTAAGTTACCCAAAAAGATCTTAGAAATATTCTTCAAGATAGCATCCTATAAAACATTATTATTTTTAAAGTAAACTGTTAAAATAGAAACTCAGTTTGTTTAAAAATGAACTTAAGCTTCTCATCTTCTTAAACATCTAATAGATACAATTTTTTAATTCAAATCAATTTTATTGATACATATTAATAAGGCACAAATCCATCCAAAGTGTAAAAACAATGGTATTCAGTATAATCACATATTTGTGCATTAAGCACTGCAATTATTCTTAGAGCCCTGTCATGATTCGAATAATAATAATTAAAAAACCAACCAAACAAAAAACACATCACCTCTCAGTCTCTCTATGCTTCCCCTGCCATACACAGCTGCTATCCTGTTTCCTTCTCTCTATTATATTATGTTTTTATATTTTGTAAAAACAGTCTTATATATGCAATATCACACATATTCATGTTTTAAATGAGGTTTTACTATCTTACATAGTCCCATGTTACAGTTTTAGCTTTCCTTCTAGTAATATACATGACCTTAGACTTTCCCTTTCAACCACTGTCTTACGCATATATTACCTCTGCTAGTTACAAGCACTATGATATTCTTTCACTATTTCTAATCATTTCCAAAGATTTACAAATAGCATTTTTACCTTTTCTGCATAAATTAACCTCAGCTTTCCATTCTCTACCCTCTTCCTATTTTCTGATTAGCTATATTCTAATTATTAAATTCATGAGTTTACACAATATATTTAGTTCATAATAGCAGAATCATACAGCATTTGTCTTTTTGTGCCTGGCTTGCTTCACTCAACACAATGTCTTCCCGATTCATCCATATTGTCATATGTCATGACTTCATTTCTTCTTACCACTGCATAATCCATCATGTGTATAAACCACAATTTGTTTATCCATTTATCAACTGATGGACACCTAGGTTATTAGCAACTTTTGGCAGTCATGAATAATGCCACTATGAATATCAGTATGCAGATGTCTGTTCGTGTCTCTACTCTCAGTTCTTCTGGTTAAATACCTAGTAATGGTATTGTCGGGTCTCATGACAAATCTATATTCAACTTCCTTAGGAACTGCCAAACAGTCTTCCTCAGTGGATGTATCACTCTACATTCGCACCATCAGTGAATAAGCATTGCTCTCTCTCAACATACTCTCCAACATTTACAGCTTTTTAACTTTTTCATAGAAGCCAGTCTAATATGTGTGAAACAATATCTCACTGTAGTTTTGATTTGCATTTCCTTAATCGTTAGTGATGTCGAACATCTTTTCACGTGTTTTTTTGGCATTTGTATTTCTTCTTTGAACAATTGTCTTTTCAAGTCTTTTGCCCATTTTTAAAATTTGGTAATTTGTCTTTTTATTGCTGAGTTTTATTAGCTCTTTGTATATCATGGATATTAAACCCTTATTAGATATGTGATTTCCAAACATTTTCTCCCATTGAGTCAGCTGCCTTTTCAACCTTTTGACAAAGTCTTTTGAGGTGCAAAAGTGTTTAATTTTAAGGAGGTCCAATTTGCTTTTTTTTTTTTTTTAACTTTTTTTTTTAACTTGTGCTTTGGATGTAAGGTTTAAGAAACTACCTCCTACATAAGATCTTGTAG
>JAQZBX010036749.1:0-24059 GCA_029593785.1 Cabassous unicinctus
AATTCTAATTGACTGACAATCACCCTGGAACACCCAATTATAACCAGTAAAAACGTCAGATGGGACCAGATATTGACCAGTGCAGGATTTACGAACCATTAATAACACCACTCTTACCTTACATCAGGTGATTCCCAACCCCTACACTTTGCTAGGACAGCTGCTGCCTGAAGCTGCCTGGTTCACTTGCCTGGACCTGAAAAATGCCTCTTCTGCCTGTGGCTGGTCCCTGCAAGCCAGCCTCTGTTTGCCTTTGAATGGGAAGAGCCCAAAATCTGGCAGAAAACTCAGCTAACCTGGACCTGGCTCCCACAGGCTTCAAAAACTCCCCTACAATTTTGGGGAAGCCTTGGCAGCAGATCTAGCCACTTACCCCCAGGAAGACTGTGGGTGTGCCCTTTTGCAATACATAGATGATCTCCTACTTGCCAAAGAGATGGAAGAGGATTGCTGGAGACAGACCAAGACTCTCCTAAACTTCTAACACAGACTGGTTACAAAGTGTCTTGGAGAAAGGCCCAGATATGTAAACAGCAGATCAAGTACCTGGGGCACAAGGGCGCTTGGACCTGAATGAAAGAAAGTGATCTGCACCATCCCTACCCCCACCACAAAAAGAAAACTTTGTGAGTTCCTCGGGGCTGCAGGGTTCTACCGCATCTGGATTCTTGGGTTTGCAGCCCATGGCCAAACCCCTTTATGAAGTTCTGGCAGGTCCAGAAAAAGAGCCTCTTGCCTGGGGAGTAGCTCAACAGAGGGCATTTCAAAACATCAAAAGACAACTTGGCAAAGTCCCTGCCATGGGATCCCAGATGAATCTTGAAACTTTAACCTGTTTGTGCATGAAAAGAACAAAGTAGCATTGGGGTTCTCGCACAAACAGTCAGTCCCTGGCAAAAACATATCACTTACCTCTCCAAGCAGCTGGACCCTGTGGCTGCAGGGTGGCCACCTTGCCTGAAAGTCCTGGAAGCAACCATAACCCTCATCAAAGAAGCCAGCAAATTAACTCTTGGGCAGGCAATTCATGTTATGGTGCCACATGCACTCGCTGCCCTAATGAACTCACATGGGCATTAGTGGATATTGAATTCCTGGCTCTCACATTACGAAGGTTTACTCTGTGAAAACCCCAGAGTGACAACAGAAGCAGTGTGCAGCCTAAAACCTGCCACCTTTTTGCCAGATGAAGAAGGGGCTCCTGAGCATGACTGTGTTGAAGTGACCGAGGAAGTTTACACCAGTCACCCCAACCTTCAAGACAAACCTCTCCCTTCCCGAGATCAGATACTATTCACAGATGGGAGCAATTTTGTTAAAAATGGGGAAAAGCTTGCTGGATATGCAGTCACCACTACTGAATGGGTGGTGGAAGTGGCGTCTCTACTGTGGGGATGATCTGAGCAATGAGCAAAACTCTGGGCACTGGTCCGAATCCTGCAGCTAGCTGCTGAGCAAGCAGTACACATTTACACTGACCCTAGTAGGCATTTGCTACTTGTTCATATCTGTGGGTCAATTTGTAAAGAAATAGTTCTCCTAACCACAAGGGGAAGGGAAATCAAAAACAAAGGAAATCCTCCAATTGTTAGAAGCAATCTGGAAACCAGACAAAGTCACCATCATCCATTGCCAGGGACATCAGAAAGTAATGGACATGGTCACTCAAGGAAACAGGCTAGCTGACAAAGAGCTCAGCAAGCAGCTGAAGGAACCCATGGAATAAGAGTCCCAGAATTGAAACTGCAGCTGTCCCTCATAGGACAAGAGACTAATCAACTAAGCTATACTCAGGAAGAACAGGAATGGGGTAAGAGAGAAAGGGGAAGCCAAACCCCTGAAGGAACTTGGCTGCTCCTGGATGACTGGATTTTTGTCCCAAAAGGAGTTGCTCATGCCCTTATCCAGTGATACCACCAATTCATCCACCTAGGGAAAACTGCACTAGAAATCTTGCTTGGGAGATACTACTACATAGCCTGACTAACTTCTCTGTGCCACCATCAGCAGCCAGTGCCAAGATTCTGCCAAAAAAAAACAACCTTTTGCAGGGCCCCCATTCTCTGGCAGGTGTCCAGCACATGGGGACAGCCCCCTTTGAAGATCTCACAGTAGGCTTCACAGAAGTGAATCCAAGTCAGGGGTACAAATATCTGTTGGTGATGATATGCACCTTTTCAAGTTGGGTTGAAGCTTTCCCCACTTGCACTGAAAAGGCAAGAGAAGTGATTAAGGCTTTACTTAGAGAAATCATTCCATGACACGGGCTGCCCTGTCTATTGGAAGTGACAATGGCCTGGCCTTCATGGCTGCTATAGTCCAAGAGCTAATAAAAATGTTAGGA
Organism: Cabassous unicinctus; assembly: GCA_029593785.1. Classification (NCBI taxonomy): domain Eukaryota; kingdom Metazoa; phylum Chordata; class Mammalia; order Cingulata; family Chlamyphoridae; genus Cabassous; species Cabassous unicinctus. The sequence goes on from JAQZBX010036749.1 coordinate 2,345, forward strand.
ATCAAGTGGAAACTCCATACTGCTTAAAGGCCCTAGATTTCAGGCAAAGTTGAACGCATGAATCAAATCCTCAAACACCCTAGCCAAATTCTGCAAGGAAACTGGTCTCTCCTGGGTAGACTTACTTCCCTTCACCCTTCTCTGAGTTAAGGTCACCCCAAGACGCAAAGGCTATTCACCCTTTAAAATTCTATTTTAAAGGCCTTCAAAGGAAATCTCAAACTTCTGGGGGAGGCTAGCCAAGATTCCATCCTCCAGCAGCTGGGGAAAATTCTAGTTGAAATACATAAAACTGTCTTGTCCCAAAATCTCATCCTCATGGGACACCCGGTGCACCCCACTGGCCAGGGGACCAAGTCTGTGTCAAAGACTGGAAAAAAGAACCCCTTCAGCCTTCCAAGACAGGTCCACATACTGTGATACTTGTAACTCCTACTGCTCTTAAAGTTGCAGGCTTCATTCCTTGGATCCATCATTCCAGGGTCAAGAAGGCACACCCCAATAAAGAGCAGGACAGCTGGACAGCCCAACCCATACCCAGCCACCCCTTGAGATTGTAAGTCCCCTAGGATCCCTGATCACTGACCTTGTCAAATGCCTGCTGAATGGGCCCATGCTCCTGCTGGATTCTGTGCTTTTACAGACTGCTTGCCTTGGTATTTGTACTTGGACTCACTGCTGTGGCCGTTGCAGACTAGAATGTTGTGAATAGAGTCCTAATTGCAATTGCTTACTGCTGTATAATAGGATGCTTCTGTGCCTTGACTTGCTTGTCCTTTCCTTCCTAACCCACTCCCTAGGAACTAATACCCAACCTCAAAATTTATGGCAGCTGCAAGTTAGTCAAAGCTGGGGCAAAAAATCTGTGCTGAGTGCTTCAGTCCCATTCTTGTCAGTTGCAATTTCAGGCTCTGTAATATTTGATGCTTGCAGGGCAATCCAAGATCACACTCCTTACACCTTGCTAGTTGCCCTGTACCCCGACACCCTCATACTTGTCCCCAGGAGAGGGTGTAGGGGTTGCAACTATGAGAGTTATGACAAAAACCTCTGCTGAGACCCCCAAAAGAGCAGAGGATTATGCTGCTCTTGGAGCTTGCTGGTAGGTGCCACTGCTTCCTGGAAGGGGGCCCCACCAGCTTCTCCATATCTCCTACAGAAAATCCCCAGCCCAGCAGGGTGTGGCATAGAAACCTGTGACCCCATAAAACTCACCTTATTAAACATAACTACTGGATCATAAAATACCTTTTTAAAGGCCCAAACAGGACTAAAACTAGGAATCGGAATATATGACCCATCAGGGCCAGACCCAGGAGACCTCATACTGGTCCAGCTGATCCCAGTAACCTAACCCCCAGAGAAAACCCCAATGAAAAATATCAGTAAAGCTGCTCAGATGCTAAAAGCCAAAGTTAGAAAAGCCCCCCACAACGTCATTTTGTATCAGGTTCAAAATTTCCACCAACTCCTAAATAAATCTCAGCCTGACATAGCTGCATCCTGCTGGCTATGCACTTCCTCAAGTCTAACCATCTTCCCCATACCTGTTCCATGGAACATAAACCCCCTGACTCATGACAGCTCTGCAGTGGGAACCAGGTCCCTCCTAGACCATATAACTGAATCCCAGGAAAACTGGTTAACTGTAAAAACATAACTACCAGCTCTCCTTCAACCATCCTCCCTCTTGGAAGAGCCAACTGTAACACCACCCACCCACTCAATGAGCCTGACTGATGCACTGAAAACTCCACCATCCAGATCTGTGGCACCAACGCCTACTGGTGCCTACCCCAGGATGGCCAGAGCATCTGTTACCTGGCTTGGCCAGTACCATCTTTCCCATTGTATGGAGATGAATTGCCTGGAGAGCTCTCCTGGGCCAAAGGAGCAATAAAGACAATTCTGATCCTCTTAGGACTAGTAGTTGGGAGCACAGCAGTAGCGAGGTCTTCACTCACAGTTCGACGGGAGAGCTTACAAACCCTAGAATGGGAAACAGCAAATAAACTTGAAGAAACATCAGGGCCTCTCAATGGGTTGCAAGACCAGATAGACTCATTGGCAGAAGTAGTTTTACAAAACAGGCAAGGATTAGACTTGCTCACCGCAGGTTCGGGGTGATCTGCCAGGCCCTGAGGAAGAATGTTGTTTCTATGCAAATTCCTCAGGAATAGTTAGGGACAAAGTGGCCCTACTAAAGGAATGAGCCAAAGACTGCTTAAACTGTGAATACCAGGCATCTGCCAACAGGAACCACTTCCAGTATCTCCTTTCCTAGATTTTGCCATTCATACCAGTAATAGCCTCAATCTTCTTTCTCTTAAATTTTGGGCCATGTGTTCTATGGTACATAACACAATACATCACTTCCCACTTAAATGCTTTAAAACACCAAGTAATGCCTCATGTTAAATATCAGCCCTTGGGGACTATAGAAAAATCCCCATGTTAGCAGATGATGCCCCAAAAAGAATTATAAGGGCATCAAAAGGGGAGAATGATAAGGGAAGTGCTGGGACCCTCACCTCCCACAGCAGAAACCCATATCTTTAGGAAAATAAACTCCCCTCAGTCCCTTTTTCCCCTCCTCCCCTTTTCTCCATGGAATCCACATCATTAGGAAGATAAGCACTCCTGGCCTGCCCCTTTGAAATGGAATTTACAACTCTAAACAGATAATGACTCTTTTCCTCCCTAATAGCCCTTTACTTTAGGAAGATAAACTAACCCAGCTCCTTTTGCTTTGTAACACTGCCTGCCCACTTGCTTAGGAATTCACCTGCTTAGAGTTCCACTTAGAGTTCCTATAAAAACTTATGAAAATCAAAACACAGGGGTCAGATTTTTTTGGAGACTTGACTCTCCTCTGGGTCTGTGTGTAATAAAACTTTTTTCATCAGCCTCCCCCCAAGTGCTGCTTGGGTTTTCTTCATTCTGTCTCCTGCAACAAGGCCAGTAATTTATTAAGATAGGAAAGGAAGAGAAATGAGAGAAAATAACAGATCATAGGTCCCAGGTAGAGAGGAAAAGGCTGAAGAGTGATAAAGAAGGCTGGTTTATACACTACAATTCCCCATTATAGGTTATAAATGCCTAGGTTTTACTTGCATGTTGATCCAGGTGGAGGCAAAGGCCAGAAGTGTGGTCCAAAGGCAAGAGCGACTTCGTCTTTGTGCCTGCCTTTTGAACCATTGATTATTCCTTCCCTTTGTTAATGGGATGGGAGGAGTCCCAGCTGTTTGCTGTTTTGAATGATTACCTCACCCATGAATCCCCCTGAAGGGTCCAATTATAGGTCCCTGTGAGAATACCCAGGGCTTCTCTAGCCTTCCAGAGGAAATCTCATTTTGGATGGGATTCTCAAGAGGGTCTTCCAGCAGCCATCTTGGGAGTATTGATGTCCACATGGACTTCTTGCCAGGTTCTAGATCCATCTATTGATTCCATATCTTAGTAGTCTGCTTCACTAAGAACAGCTAAAGTTTGAACTTGTCCAATTAGAAAGAGGTTGGTAGCCACCATTTTAACTCTGCCCCTGGCACAAGGAGAAGCAGGGCAGACTGAAAACCCATGCTGGTAGGGTCCAAATTCTTTCCATCCAGAGCAGATTGCAGCTCTAGCATAAGCCCCAGCCCCACCTCTGGCAGGGAGGAAGCTGGGATCACCTGCACCAGCCTCTCCAGGAAAATACAGGCCATGCCACATAAGCCTGTGATCATCTGACTTTGTTGGTACAAACCATCTCAGCAGCTATTCTGTGGCTGGAATTGGAAACTCCATTTCCCAGAAACAGGGGAGAAAGAGAATGTTGGCCACTGATTTCAGGTACTGATTAGTAAATTTGGCTGGCTAAAGAATAAACCTAAGAACCTATGCAAATTGGACAAAGGCCAATAGCTGCCATTTTGACTCTGCCCTCTGCATGAGGGGAAGCCAGGCTGACTGAAAATCACAGTGACTGTAGGAGCAAGTTTCTTTCATGAAGATTGGTCTGCAGCCCTAGCCCAGCCTTCAGCCCCATATTTATCAGGGAGAAAACTGGTGGGCTTTGCACCAGCCTCTTTGGATAACTGCAGGTACATTCAGCTGGCACAGATTGAAAGTTGGAAGGCTTCTGGGGCAACGGAAGTCATTTTGGACACACACAGCATTGATTACTGCCTAACCTGCAGCTCCATCCCAGACCCAAGCAGGGGAGGAAGGGGCGTGAAGCTTCATCAGTCTTTCTGGGCAATTACAGTCTAGGCCTGCATGACATGGATTATTACACATGGCTGTAGCTCTGTCCTGGGCCCCTGGCAAAGGAGAAAGATGGGAGAATCTCCATTAGTCCCTGGGGCAATGAGGGCAGTTTGAGCCTCCACAGCTTGTCCTTGGCTCTTACTATACAACCAGCAAAGGAGGAGGAGCAAGAAAGCCCTAAACTAAAAGGAGAAACTGCACCCAGAATAAATAGTCTAGTAAGCAGATGCCAAGACACCAACATAAAATTACAATCCACACCAATAAACAAGAAGACATGGCCCAGTTAAAGGAACAAGATAAGTCTCCAGATGAAATAAAGGAGTTAAGACAAATAATAATAGATGTTCAAACAAACCTGCTTAATAAATTCAATGAGATGGTGAAAGAGATCAAGGATATCAAAAAGACATTGGTGAGTGCAAAGAAGAATTTGAAAACATACATAGAAAAATAGCAGATCTTATGGGCATGAAACACACAATAAATGAAATTAAAAATACAGTGGAATCATACAACAGCAGATTTGAAGAGGCAGAAGAAAAGATTGGTGAGCTTGAAGAAAGGGCCTCTGCAAATGAATGTACAAAAGAACAGATGAAGAAAAGAATTGAAAAAATTGAACAAGGTCTCAGAGAAATAAATAATGACAATAGATGTGAAAACATACATGTCATGGGTGTCCCAGAAGGAGAAGAGAAGAGAAAAGGTAAGGAAGGAATATTTGAAAAAAATAATAGTAGAAAATTTCTCAACCCTATTGGAGGACATAGATATCTATGTCGAAGAAGAACAACATTCTCCCATCTGAATAAATCCAAATAAACCAACTCCAAGACACATAATAATCAGAATGCCAAGTGTCAAAAACAAAGAAAGAATTCTAAGAGAAGCAAGAGAAAAACAATGCATTATATATAAGGGATACCCAATAGGGTTAAGTGCCAATTACTCATTAGAAACCATGGAAGCAAGAATACAGTGGCATGATATATTTAAGACACTGAAAGAGAAAAACTTGTAGCCAAGAATCTTACATTCAGCAAGACTGTCTTTCAAAAATGAGGGTGAGTTTAGAATATTCACAGATAAACAGAAACTGAGAGAGATTGTAACCTAGAAATTGGCTTTGCAGGAAATACTAAAGGGTGTGTTACAGCCTGAAAAGAAAAGACAGGAGAGAGGCCTGGAAGAGAGTCTAGAAATGAAGATTATATCAATGAAAGTAACTAAAAGTGTCAAAAGAGTGGGGAAAATAAAATATGACAGATAAATACCAAATATTCAGGAATAAATTTAACCAATGATATAAAGCACTTGTATCAAGAAAACTACAAATCATTGTTAAAAGAAATAAAAATAGACCTAAATAATTGGAAGAACATTCCATGCTAATGGATTAGAAGACTAAATATCATTAAGATGTCAATTATACTCAAATAGATATGCAGATACAATGTAATCCCAATAAAAAAAACTCCACCAGCACTTTTTAAATAAATGGAAAACATGATTATCAAATTTATTTGGAAGAGTATGGGGTTCTGAATAGACAGAAACATCTTAAAAAGGGAAAGTGAAGTTGGAGGATTCTCATTTCTGAACTTTAAAACATATGACTTAGGTACAGTGGTAAAAATAGCATGGTACTGACATAAAGGCAGACACATAGACCAATGGAACAGAATTGATTGTTCAGAAACAGAACCTCACATCTATGGTCATGTGATTTTTCACTAGCCTTTCAAACCTACCCAGCTCAGGCAGAACAGTACATTCAACAAAAGGTGCTGAGAGACCTGGATATCCATAGCCAAAAGTAGGAAAGAGGACCCCTATCTCACATTTAATACAAAAATTAACTCAAAATGGATAAAAAACTTAAATATAAAAGAAAGAACCATAAAGTGTATAGAGAAAAATGTAGGAAAATATCTTCAAGATCTGGTCATACGTGGTGGATTCTTAGAGGAGATAAAAGGAGGCCTGGGAATGACTACTGATGTGTAATGTATGTAGAAGCTTTAATTGACTTTACTGTGAAGGTGTGCAAGTGTACAAAGTTGATGGTAACACATTATAGTGAGTAACAGCTGGTTTATAAGTGGGAATGTGGCTGAAAATTGTGGTCTGAGGATGCAGATGCCAACTGACAGAGAGCTGGATAATGATCTAGGGACTGAATAGCACAGTGAACCCAAAGGTGGATGAGAATTGTGCTTGATGGTACAGATGCAAGAGTGTCCTTTGTTAGCTAAGGCAGCTGTGCATCAGTATTGCAGGGTGGTAAGAGTATGGAGAAGCATGGGAAAAATAAAACTGGAGTGACCTATGGACTGTGGTTAACGGTAATAACATAATATTCATGCATCTGTGCCAAGGATGTACTGTGTTGATAGTGGAGCAATATGTAGGAAGTATGCCAAATTTATGTTATGGACCTGGTAATAATCTGATTATATTATCTCATAATCTATAACAAATATTCCACCATGGTGTGGTGTGTTGATAGAGGGGTGGTATATGGGAATTCTGCACATGTGCATGATTGTTTCATAAGTTTACATCTTCTGTCATAAAAATATATTTAAAAAATAATGGGTAGGTTGGGGGAAAATACATCGAATGTAAGAAAAAGTCTATAGTTAGTAGTAAGATTTTGACAGTGTTCTTTCATAGTTTGTAACAATTATCTCACAACAATGCAAGGTGTTGGTGGTGGGTTGATATATGGGATCTCTGTATGATGTTATGCATATTTGCTTTGTAAGTTCGTAACTTTTACTATACACTTTTTATTTAGGTATGTTCATATATAAATGATATAAAATAATGATAATAATAATAGGGTGGGTTGGGGGAAAATACTTTGGTTAGTAGTAATATTTTGAGGGTGCTTTTTAAAATTAGTTAAAAATGTTTCACAACAATGCAAGGTATAGGGTGAGGTATGAGAGTCATGTATGATGTTATGTATGTTTGTTTTGTAAGTTCACAACTATTACCATACACTTACTGTTTATGTATGTTTATGTATGACTAGTATTCTTCAATAAATTAAAAAAAATATTTAGGAATCAAATTAGCCAAAGATGTAAATTACCTGGATTCATAAAACTGCAAAAAACAGTGAAAAGAAATCAAAGAAGACCTAATCAAATGTAAAGACATTCCATGTTCATGGATTGGAAGGCTAAACATCATGAAGATGTCAATCCTACCCAAACTGATTTATAGATTCAATGCAATACCTATCAAAATTCCAGCAGCCTACTTTAAAGAAATAGAAAAGGCAATTATCAAATTTATATGGAAGGAAAAGGCAGCCAAATAGCCAAAAACATCCTAAAAAAAGAACAATTTGAAAGGACTCACATTGTCTGACCTTGGAAAATACTACAAAGCTACAATGGTCTAAACAGCATGGCATGAGCAGAAAGTTAGATATATTGATCAATGGAATAGAATTGAGAATCCAGAAATATACCCTCACATTTATGGTTAACTGGTTTTTGGAAAACCTACCCCATCCACATTACTGGGACAAAACAGTCTGTTCAAGAATGGAGCTGGAAAAACTGCATATCCATAACCAAAAGTGTGAAAGAGAACCTGTATCTCACTCCTTATAATAGAACCAATTCAAAATGGATCAAAGACCTAAATATAAAAGCCAAGACCATCAAACTACTAGAAGAAAATGTAAGGAAACATGTTAAAAACCTGGTAGTAAGTGGAGGTCTTTGAAATCTTATCCCCAAAGCTCAAGCAAAAAGAGAAATAGATAAATCTTGAGCAAAAGTGTTCAAAATTAAACACCTTTTGCACTTCAAAAGACTTTGTCAAAAGTGTAAAAATAGAGGTGACTCAATGGGAGAAAATATTTGGAATTTATGTATCTGATAAAAGTTTAATATCAATGATATATAAAGATACATAAAAACTCAACAATAAAAAGATGAATCACCCAATTAAAAAATAGGTAAAAGAATTGAAAAGGCAACTGTCCAAAGAAGAAATATAAATGGTGAAAAAGCACATTAAAAAATGTTCAACATCACTAGTGATTAGGGAAATACAAATCAAATCCACAATGAGGTATCATTTCATACCTATCATAATGCCCACTATTAAAAAGACAAAAAACTACAAGTGTTGGAGAGGAGGTAGAGTTATAGGAATGCTTATTCTGTTTTCGGGGAGATTGTAGAATGGTACAGCCACTGTGGAGGACTATTTGGCAGCTCCTAAGGAAGTTGGATATAGATTTGTCATGTTACCTGGCAATACCACTACTAGGTATATACCCAGAAGAACTGAGAACAGTGACACAAACAGACATCTGCACACCAATGTTCATAGTGGCATTATTCACAATTGCCAAAATATGGAAGCAATCCAAGTGCCAATCAAACATTGATTGGATAAATAAAAAGTGGTATATATTCATACAGTGGGGTATTTTTGAGCTGTAAAAATGAATGAAGTCCTGATACATGTGATCACATGGATCAAACTTAAAGACATCATTTTGAGTTGAAATAAGCCAAAAACAAAAAGAAAATATTGTATGATCTGAAATAATTAGAATAATCACACTCATAGAATCAGAATATAGAATATAGTTTACCAGGCTATGGGTTCCTGTTTGTAGTGATGGAAATGTTTTAGTAATGCATGGTGTTGATGGTAGCACAACATTGAAAATGCAATTAATGGCGCTGAAATATGTATCTAAATGTGATTAAAAGGGAAAATGTTTGATTGTATATATAATAACAGAATGAAAACTTTCAAAAACATACATGGAACTACACTATACAAACAGTGAATCCTAAATTAATTCATAGACAATGATTGATAGTACAGTTCTAAAAATGGGCTATCAGCAATTGTCACACATGTTCCACACCAATGCAAGTTGTTGTTAGCATAGTTAAAAGGAATCTTTATTTTATGCATAGTTGTTCTGTTAATCCTCAACTTCTCTAATAAAGATAAATAAATTTAAAAAATGAAAATAAAAAAGTAAAAGAAAGAGAAGAGGTAAGAAAAGAACACCTATACACAAATAAAGAAGCCTCATAAATATTCAAAACTGTGGATTCAAATTCATTTAAAAAGGCCCTTTTGCAATCAGCATTTCAAGGTCTAATCAGAAGCTGACCAACTTAAATGTACACATGAATTTAAATAAAAATTAAGGTTCTAGCAAAGAAAAATATAAAAAGAGCAATTCCTCTTGGTATATGACAAACATAATTGAAAGCAGGGATTCAAACTGATATTTATACTCAAACGTTATTAGCAGCATTATTCAGAATAGCCAAAAGGTGGAAGGAACCCAAGTATGCATCAACACATGAATAGCTAAACAAAATATGCTATATACACACAACAGATTATTATTCAATTGTAAAAATGAATGAAGTTATGATACATGCTACATCAGTAAACCTTGATGACACCATGTTGAGTGAAATAATATAGACACAAAAAGAAAAATATTGGATACAGAGGACCATGATGGAAGTGTAAGACAGTTCAAAGTTCTGTTCTCCCATAGAATCTTTGAATGACTAATAAAAGCTAGCAGACATCTTCAAACTCCAGGAAAAAAAAAATGAAAGGGGTGCAGGAACTGGGTGAATGCCAAATCAAGAAAATGTAGCTTTAAAAACGGTAGGAAAAACTCATGGTACTCTTGCTGGCCCCTCCCTTAATGCCTTCACATTGTGATTTGGAGCCAGCCTGCTTTCCATTTGTGGGTCCATATCCCTGTTCCAGAGGAAGCAGAATAACCCCTAGATTCATGGGGGTACCTTATGTGGGTAACAATCTACCAGGTGACAGCCTGAAAGACTAAACAAGGAAAGTTTTTACTGGCTGATTCTGCCAGATCTTGCCATATAGGCAAAATTAGCTTGTGGACAGCTATAGCAGGGTACAAAACAAATAAGTTAAAGTGGACTGGGGCAAAAGATTACTGAAATCTGATTTCCTGTAAACAACAGAATGCTCAAAGCCATATCAATTAAAGGCCAGGACAAGACTCAAGCTTAGAAAAGAGACCCTGCACTTCACTTTTACATTGAGCTGATATTCTTGGTAGATTGACTAAACTCTGAAGGAGAGAACCAGCCAATGCAGAGCCATATTAAAAAGACATAAAGATGTCTTTATTTATTTATTTATTTTTGCTTTGGTTTGTTTTTGTTAGCTCCTGGCATTCAAGGAAATCTTTGTCATTTTACCATTTGGATTCAAATTTCAGGATCTAACACATTAAAATATTAAAATGTACAGTGTTCAACAAACATTACAAGACTACAACAGCTACAAAATCCAACCCAAAACAAAAACAAAGAAAGGAAGCCCCATAGAAAGGAATAACATAAAAATTCAGAAAACATTAAAGAAGATCAGACTTTGGACATACTGGACAAAGACCTTAAAATAATTATCTTCAGTGGGCTCAAAAAGATAAAGAAAAACACAGATAAAGAGCCAAAGGATATCAAGAAAATGAAAGAACAATGAAAATCTGAATAAAGAGATATAATTTTAAAAAAGGAAACAAAAAGAATTATTGGAGTTGAAAATCACAATAATTTAAATGAAAAATTCCCTAAAGGGCTTGAATAGCAGATTTCAGCTGACAGAAGGAAGAATCAGTGATCTCAAAGACAAGACAACTAAAATCATTCAGGCTAAGAAGCAGAAAGAAAAAAGAATGAAAAGAGTGAGCAGAATTTAAAAGACCTGTGGGAAACCATTAAACTTATCAATATACGCATTATGGGAGTCCAGAATGAAAAGAAAGAGAAAAAGGGAAGAAGGAATCAAAGAAATAATTACAGAAAACTTCTCAAATTTAATTAAAGATGTGAATATACACATGCAAGAAGTCAAAGGAACCAAATACAAGGTAAACTTAAAATGGACCATGCTGAGTCTCAGTAGTCAAAATATCAAATTCCAAGGACAAAGAACCTCCAAGAGAAAAGCAACATGTTATGTATCAGCTAGTCCCAACCAGATTAAGTACCAATTTCTCATCAGAAATCATGGAGAAAAGCCCATTCAGTAGCCAGTGTGAAGATTGTTTCCAAGTCTTATTTATACAATGAAGAGAGAAAAGATGATCTTCTCTGGCACAAAAGTAGAGGGCATTCCTCATTGCTTTTCTAGTGCTGTCTTCAGCATGATCTTGGGAGAAAAAATAAAGAAGCAAATATTTCCTCCTTGTTTGCCAAATGGAATTTTCATGGGATTTCCTTGAGAGGTTATAAACCTGTAGAATTGCCTCTCAGTTCTCCCCAGGGTTTGGAAACTTCCTATTAGTATGATTTTCCAGGACATGGTTTTAAGAAATTTGACTTGTTAAAGTGTTTGAAAAAAAGTATGTCCCTAATAAATTATTTTTCCATTTTTCTCTTTTAACTGCTCCAGAATTTCTACTTGAAGATGCTTTCATTCTCCTTGATATTCAAGACTAAAATATTGTGAATACTGGTAAAGTACATAGTGTATTTTTTACAGGATTTAGGGCAAAACCTGTGCTTACTAAATGCATGTGCTGAATTCTGAGACACAGCACAGCATCGATCAATGAGGACAAGTGCTGCTCTTGGACTGGGATAATAAAGAGAGCTTATTTTAGGTACACATGTGCAACAATGTTTAGAGTCATCCAAAATGTTGTTTCTATGTCTCAATAATTAATTTTGATATACAATGTCTTCAAAAATAGTAACACAATTACTAGTTATTAAAGGAATTTTCCTCTTGTCATTTTGTTCAGAAAGAATGAATGACAAGCCTGTTTGCTGTGATGGATATAGTATTGAGATTGAAATTTGAGGTAAGATGAGGACTTAATCCATCAAGCCCTTCATAGAGGGTTCATATCAAGCAGTATGCTACTCAAAAATAATCTTCAAATATTTTATGTGACCTATTTTTATACTTATTCTGACCCTACAGAAAGATGCAAAATTGAAGTGATTTATCAGAAAACTCAAGATCCAGAAGAATCTTTACTTAAATAACATTGGAATTAAAGAACAAGGGTTATTTTCTTTTTATTAAATTTTAGAAGTTTGTCCTGATGCAGAACAACATGATATTTTAAAAATATCATCAGCTGGACTCTAGCAATTCATTCCAGAACCCTAGCTCCCACCTGAAACCACACTTAACATCATTTACTTTATTCCATGCCCTGCTATGCTTAATTCTTAATTATTTTTTTCTTTGAAAGGATCAGTGGGAGATAATACTGAATTAATATTGAAAAGATGAAGTGGAGTGGATAACACAAGAAACATGGTATTTTACACAATTGTGGAAAAGAGAGTGAAATAAAAAATATAAGGCAGAAGAAAGAGAATGATACAGCCAGAAAGAGCCATGGACAAATATACATATGCTTTTGTCCATATATATAATTATATAAATACAATATAAATATTAAAATTACATTTGTATATACATAAAATTTTTTCTTTCATAATTGAGATTTTATAGGTTGTTTTGAAGCTCAGCAGAGACATTATGAACAATTTGTACACAATTATAAATGTACTTACCAAAAACCTAAAAAGTCATGGAGTTGTTTTCCTAAAGTTATTCCACTGACTTTCCACCTTAAAATTTTCAGGCAAGTTTTCTTTAAAAGGATATCAAATACAAATATTTTCAAATGTTGATAAGCTGTTACATCTTTAAGTCTCACTAATTTACAATTTAATATTATAAATATATACTGACTTGCCCTTCCAGAATTTATCCATTTATCCAATAATCCATTCTTCCTTACCAATTTAAAATTTCACATCTATCATTTATTAAATAATAGAATTTACAGTAAGTTTCCAAGGTAGATGGCTTAATTTCTTGGCAATTTCTTTTGTTCTTTAAATTTAGTACTTGGACTATAGCAGAATATTTTCAAAGCAGAGCTTTAAGATAGTCTCCCATCTCTATTCTTCTCTTTTTTTTTTTTCATTAACAAGGCTATTCAGCCAAAGGCACATAATCATATACATTTTAGAATTATCTTATCGATTTGCATGAAAAAAGACTTTGTCATTTTCTTTGTGATTTAATTAATTCATCCCAGAATTTATATCTCTAAAACAAGGTCTCCCCTATGGTGTGCAGAATCACACAAAATAGCTTTTGTAAAATACCTGTCAATTAAAAAAAAAACATTTAAAAATCAAAAACAATTTCCATTGCTAAGATCACAACAAGTCTACAATAGAACAACTATAAGTCTACTCTAGTCCATCATCCATTCCCCAATCCTGAGGATTCTGTGATGGTGATGCCCATTCCACTTCTAACTGAGAGGGAACTTAGATCCCATGGGGCAGATGGATGGGACTTTCTTGCTTGCATTTGCAGACTCTCTCTGTTCCTTGAGATTGTCATTGTCAGTAATCTCCTCATTAGTTGCCCTAGGTGAGTCCAATGAACTGGAGAGTAGGTGTTGCAGATACAAGGCCATTGTGTATCTTGTAATAACTTGCAGAAATGTGCAGAAGAGATTGTAAACTACAATGTAAATTATAATTGTAGCTTAGTGGCAATCCTCCAAGATGTGTTCATCAATTGTGGCAAATGTACCACACTAATGAAGGATGTTATTGATATGGGAAAATGTGGAAGGCCGAGGGAGTGGAGCACATGGATATCCCTTATATTTTTGGGTAATATTTATGTAATCTAAGTTTCTTCTAAAAAATTAAAAAGCATATAGAAAAATAAAAAAATAAAAATCATAAACAATTTGACCTAAGAATATATTATAAAATCCATGGGCCAGTGTAAATAACACTATATTTATTGATACAGGTTTACACTTGTGGGTAAAGAGCTTATTATACATTTTTTTATTGTCCAATCATAGCACATAAAATGCCTTCATAGTGCACAGACATCTCTTTCTGTTGAAGTCCAGGAACCATGATATTTTCTTCTCTTTGGATCCTATGTGGATTGAAATAATGTCTTTGCATTGGCATAAACCAAAAGAAATTTATTGTGTCACATTTCTGGAGGCTAGAAGCCTGAAATCAAGGTGTGAGAAGGGCCATGCTCTCTCTGAAACTTGTAAATGAGAGTCCCTCCTTACCTCTTCTTAACTTCTGGCAGTTACTAACAATCCTTGGCATTCCTTGGCTTATAGCAGTATAACTCCAGTTTCTGCCTCACTGTTCACATGGCCTTCTTCCCTTGCTTCTCTGAAGGAGTCTAACTCTGTTTTACTTACAAGGGTACCAGTCATATTGGATTAGGACCCACTCTAACCCAGTTGGACTCAATTGTTCATATCTGCAAAGATTTTATTTCCAAATAGATCATTCATGGGACTGGAGGTTAGGACTTGACCTTATAATTTGGGGGATACATTTCAACCCATAACATTCCCCTGCAGGTCCTTAATACCATTTATTTGATGCTCTTTATTTACATCATTACACATGGTTCTGTTTCAGTCATCTGCTGATCCATAAGTATTGGCTTCCAATGACTTTCTCAAGGATTACTTTATTGATTATGACCACAAATATAATTCTGATAATCACACTGCAGGATAGGGAAAACAGTAACTCATCTCCTGATCATGATAAATTGACTGTTCATAATTTTATAGCATAAATATAGAACTACACACCTTCCACCCATGTTGTCCTTTGAATTCTTTAGGCCATAATCACTGCAGTTCTGGAATGTGATCTCCCTCATTGGATATGGCTTAAGACCAACACAGCAGAGTACAATACCACCATATCCATCAGTGACCAGATAGAGAAAGGCACTATGCATTGCAGAACAATGGTCTTGAAAGTCACTGAAGGAGATAGGTGCAGCCATCCTAGGAGAACTGTTTTAAACATGTCACAGAGCCTGTGGAAAGACTGGGACAACTGCAAGGAGTGCCAGTCAGTGGGATGCATAGCAGGGAAGAATGCTTGTACCACCACCACCATCCTCAGTGCTATAGATGGCAGCACAATTGCTGGAGCATGGACAGAGGAGAATTGATAAAGCCCACACCAGTGACCCAAGGACAAGTGTTCGGAGAGGGCCATTTGTAGCTAAATCCCTAAAGCTGTCCTCTGTAACCCAAAATTAGAATGAGGGCACCATTCTGGTAAAGCGTAGAGGAACAATCCTGTGGAAGAAATAAAGAGCCAGCCTGCAGCCATTTTCTTGACAGGTACCCTCTTGGAACCAAGGTCCCTGGCACAGGGCTGGGGATAATGTCATTGGTGCAAAATCTGAAGTGACCTGTAAGGAAGAAACAAGGACAGGACTGAAGAAGTTGGGTCCAAGAAAGGGAGTCCCACCAAGAAACTATTATGTACCCTGTAGCAGTTTGATATTGATGAAATCCAAAAAGTAATAATAGATTATGTTTGTCAACTGGTCTTTTCCTCTGGGCATATTAAAGTTTATTGGATTTAGATTTTTTGTTTTACTTGATTAAATAATGATTAAGGCTTTGATTGGGCCATGTCAGGAGGATGTTGCATCCCTGCCCCCTTGATGGGCAAGGACTCACAGAGAAAATACACTGCAGAGAAGAGAGTTTGGAATATTTGAGCTGGATCTTCAGAAAGTATGCACACAGAGGAGCTTGGTCATGAGGAAGGAGGGAAAGCCCTGGGAAAGTGATGAGTTGCCCTTTGCCTGACAGCTCACAACTGGCTTTGTGGAGAGAACAAAGCAGCTGAACCTGGAGAGAATTGAGCCCCAGGGAGAGAGACAAAGTCTAGAGAGCCTGACAATGGAGCCTTAAGAAGAAGAGGAAGGCTGAACATCAGCAGCCATCTTGCTCCAACACATGGCAACAGACTGTGGTGAGGGAAGTAACTTACGCTTTATGGCCTGTTAACTGTAAGCTTCTACCCCAAATAAATACCCTTTGTAAAAGCCAAAATATTTTTGGTATTTTGCATCCACACAACTATGGCTAATACAGACACTAACCAGTCCCAGGCACTAGAGGAGATCTTGGAAAATTTCACAGAAGTCACTCCATGGTGTAGTGCTGAGGACAAGGCCTTGTTTGCCCAGGTCTAAGGGAAGTACTGCTTAAAATACTGGGTCTTCTTATAAAATGGACACCTTGTTGCATGCAAACTGGGGAGATTCTAACCCCTAAATTTTTATATGTATTTATCCTCTTATTCTTTCCCAACCGTTTAATTTTCAAATATCAAAAAAATTCAATTAAATTTATATTCATTGTGTAATATTAACCACCTAGTAAGTGACTGGGAGTGTTTTAACCACTGAATTTACAGCATGAATGAGTAAACACAATCCCTGCCCTAATGGGTTATGATTTTCAGGAAAAATCAAAGAATATAAAAGTCAACAAAATTTTTAAATTTTACTTTGAGATTACTGCTATTAAGTACATAAACAGGATGACGAGTATAGAATAACATAGAGAAAACTTTGAGGAAAGACTTCTCTGAGGAGTGTAGAGTTGATTTGAAAAGTAGAAAAGTGAGAGGGCTCTACCCAGGTGATGCATCTGAGAAAGAGGATTCCTGCAAAGAGAAGAATGAGAACAAAAACCCTGAACTGGGTCTTGCAGATTTAAGCTTGTCCCCTATAAAGACATGTTCATGTCCCAACACCTGGTCCTGTAGGTATGAACACATTTGTAATAGAACTTTTGAAGATGTTATTAGTCAGGTGTTCCCAAACTGAATGAGGGTGGGCCTTAATCCATTATGGTTGAAGACCTTATAAGCAAAGGAAATTGTACTGAGTGAAAGCCACAAGTGTAGCCAGAAACTGGATGCCAACAGAACCAAGGAGAGGAAGGAAAAGTCACTGCCATGTGCATTCTTATGTCACAGAAAAGTCAGGGAACTTCAAGATTGCTGGTCATCCATAAAATACCAATTCCAGGAGAAAGCAAGCCTTCTAGACTCTGAAACTGAGAGCCAATAAATTCCTGTTGTCAAACCAACCCATTGTATGGTATTTATTTAAGTAGCTAAGAAGCTAATATACTAGGAAAAACTTGGATTTTTAAAATATAGTTTTTTTTAAAAAAGAAGGGAAAAAATCAACCGTGGCCTGAGCCCTGTAAGAAACAGGATAGTGTACAAAATGTATTGAAGATGTCAGCAGAAACATGATTAGGGGAACATTGCATCATAACCTGATGTGAATGTTTATGAGATGCCACAAACTACTGGGTATGTAATGGATTGGAGTGGATGGTAAGGGTAAGTATTCAATATATTTGAAGAAAAGATTTGTTTTTAGCATATAAGCTAGTGAACACCCAGTGTTCCTTGTTTCATTCAAAGTTTCCTCATGGCATTTTTCACTTCTGCATTCCTCAGGGTATAGACCAAGGGATTTAACATTGGTTCAACAATTGTAAAGGACATGGCTATTGCCGTGTCTATGGGGTAAGTGGCCACAGGCCTCACATACAAGAAGATACATGGCACAAAGAACAAGATGACTACTGTAAGTTGAGAGCCACAGGTGGAGAGGGCTTTGTGCTGCCCTTCAGAGCTGCAGATCTCAGAGAGCAGAGGATGACCACATAAGAGGCAATAATCACAAAGAAGATAGTCACACACAACCCCCCACTGTTGAGGATGACAAGAAGGCCCAGGATGTGGGTGTGCATGCAGGCCAGGTTCAACAATGGAAACAAATCACACATAAAGTGGTCAATGACATTGGCACCACAGACGGGTATTTGGTACATAAAGAGAAACTGTATCAATGCACACATAGATTCCCCAACCCAGGCCACTCCCAGCAGCAGGAAGCACAGCTGAGGACTAATGATGGTCTTGGAGTGCAGGAGCTTACATATAGCTACATAGAAGCCATAGGCCATAATGATGAGAAGGATGATTCCCACACCACCAAAGAAGTGTTCTGCAAAGAGCTGGGTCATGCAGACTTCCAGGGAGATGGTAGTGCTCTCAGAGCAGGCATCCACAATCATCTTGGGGGCAATGATGGAAGAGTAGGTGACATCCATGAGGGACAAGGAAGTAAGGAAAAATACATAGGTGATCTCAGACTCTTACTTGTGATCATGGTTACCACAATGAGTAAGTCTCCCATCACTGTGGCCACATACATGATTAGAAACACAGCAGAGAATGTTTTCTGCAGCTCTGGATTCTTTTTAATACCCAAAGAATAAATTCGGTCACATTGTTTTGACTCTCCATTTACTATGTGCTTAGGTAAGCACATCGCTATGAGCTGGAAAACCTGCAATAGCATTGTTATTTTTAATTAGTAGTCATTCAGTGTCTTGGGCAGTTTTTGTGTTGTTTCATCCCCTTTTGACCTACTACTTTTCTTCATTTCTACAGCAAAGAGCTACTCACAATTACAGCCTGGCAGCAGCTTGATTCCACTGGATCCTCCTAACAACATCTCTTCTCATGAACTCATCTCTTGTTTTCTATCTGGGCACTTGCTGTTTGAGACACTTTGCAGATCTTGCTTTATTGTTCTACTGCATACACATGCCTGGAAATATGAGGAATTAACATTTCCCAGGGAAATACATGCCTATTAGAATTTAAGAGCCAGTGGAAAAAATGCTAATTAGCTTAACAAAATATTGGGTTAACTTTCATTCCTTCCCATTTTTCACTCTTACCAGTGCCTTTATTTAAGTTTCCAAAATAAAATACCTCCATACAAGCCCTTCTCTCAGCCTGTTTTTTTGGGAAATCCAAGCTGGGGTGCTGACCTTCATTTATCACCGTGTATATTTAAGAACTTGCAAATTTTCATATAACTTTTAAATAATTAATTTCATATACTTATTGAGGACTTAGAATATGCTAGTTGAAATTCTACAAAATAGATATGTCATATAACAAGGACTCTCCACTTATTAAGAACTTTACTCTTTGTATCTACATATCTTCCTTCTCAAATTGGCTTATTATTATTACTGTTATATTTATTACATTTAGCTAATATTTTAAGGGTCCCTGCTGTGTCTCAGGCAGTGAAATCACCCATGTGATATTTTCCTCATTTTATAGATAAAATACTGGGGCTAAGTGGAGTGAAAAATGACTGAATTCAAATCCATCTTTTCAGGGTGCTCAATATGTGTGAAACACTGTGCTTCATGATATAATTTTCATAGCAATTCAGTGAGATAGATTTATGCTTCCTGTGTTCATTTTATTCAACAAAGACAATTTTGCAATACTAACATACAGTTCTAACATGTTCTAATTATATATAAGAACAATCTAAACCTAAAACTAGAACTCACAGTCATTGACTTTGTTTTCAAATGGTACTAATCATTTTCCAGATGTGCCACTGATTACAGAAACTAAAAGCTTGAGTTTTTGTCTCTGCTCCAGGAAGACCCAAACCCACAACTTAACTGATACCATCTCTGCACATGAATCTGTATCAGTGCAAATTATCCCTTCCATTCTTCCTTATGAAGTAGTGTTTCCAGATGGAACAAAGGATTCTAAAAGATAATGAAAATATGAATAAAATAACTTCTTTGTCTTCCATTCACTATGTGCCAGCAATGTGGCTGCTCAGTCATGTGCATTATCCATTTTCCACATCAACCAAGGTGGTTACTATTATGAAATCCATTCTGGAGTTGAAGGAACTGAGGCTTGAAGACATTCAGCCTCTCATCTAAGGTGAGTGGGGATAATGGATCCAGGTAGTTTCATTTTGAAGCACACATACATAACTATTGCACTGTACACAGAAGAAATGAACAGCCTCTACCAACTAAATGCAATAGCTATTGCAGCCATGAACAAATTGTATGGTTAAAAATAAAACAGCTTCATTAAGTAGAAAACTTCTCTTTACCAAGGATATTTAATTAGAGACTGTGTGTCATTCTTTTGGAATATATTAGAGGAATTTTTTTTAATGGGGATATAAATGACATGTTTTCTAAGACTCATCTAAATATTCATAGGCCCATCCTTAATATCCTTTTCCATGCTAAACAAAGTATATCACTTTTAGAAGGCTCTTTGCAAGTCTTCATTGTGGGCTAATCTCAGTCTTCCCCATCTTGAGTCTGAGAACTTCAATAGTTCCTGAAGAGTCCTCATAAAGTAGAATGAATGCATTCTTGGAAATCAGGATAACTGAATTTATTCAAGATTGTCACTCTACCTCCTTAGGATACCTTGTTTCATTGCTTGTCACTGTGGGCTTTTGTTCCCTCATCTGGAATATGAGGTACTTGGGGTTGATCAGTGGAACATCAGAGGCTCAAAGAAGTCATCTCAGGGATGCTGCCCCTTTCAAACCTAGCAGGTCAGCTCTTATCCACTTTGACTATCTGCACCTCCAAGTACAATTTCCTTTGAGTCATCTTAGGATAAAATATTTTTAAACAACATGCAGTAGAATAGATAATAAAGTTCCTTCTGTCTTAAAATCAATGAATATATCACACTTTCATTTTGACTACTAGTACACATCTAAACTTTTTAGCCTGACATTCAAAACCCTCACCAATACAAACAAACTCCTCTTTTGTACCTTTCCTTCCCACCATAGACAGGCCCATCTCTTACTGCCAAAGCACACACCTCAGCCTGTTTTAAACAGTGGCAAAGGCTATGGATTCAAAGTGAGCAGACTTAGCTTCTCATCCCAGTCAGGCCACATTTTGGCTATATATCAACTTTCTTAACCTTCAAATTCTGCAAAGATAAAATAATGCAATAATAAGGCCCTGATTTTTCTTTTAATTACAATGAAACAATATGAGGTAGGAATTATTATTTTGCTGTTTTTCTGATGCAAGGGATGACGGTTAGAGAAATTATGAAACTTGCTTAAAATCTTTTGGCAGGTTCATATTTCAGGCTGCTAAGCACCATCTTCTGCATCCTCTCTAAGAATTTTACATTCTGCATAACAACGTTGTTGTAAAGATCAAAGTTAGTAACAAACATGAGATTCTTTGGAGAGCACTAATGAAATATTCCTCATGATTAATTTTCATCCCTAAAAGCTGCTGACTTCCTGCTGCTTCTGACCATGCCCTTTGCTATCAACCAAATCCAACACCATTCACCTCATTTCCTCCCAATGTTCCCTCTTGCCACCATTACCTTGAGGGTTTGTTGCATGCACCTGTATAGTTTTGTACCTTGTTGGCAATAATTACAATATCTTCTTAGCTGAATTTTTATATCTATTGCATGTTGGTCTTATCTCTTTACATGGGTGCTAAAGCATAGCTTATTTAGTCTCATTTCCCTAAATTCTTAATGCTGTGCTGTGTACACACTTGTCATTTAATTAAACCCATGAAATTAAATTCATACAAAGAAAACTGCATTTGCATTGAATTATGGGTCCCTGCCTCCCTAAATGAGCTTGCCATTATGAGAGCTTAGCTGCTCTTCCATTGGCATGTAGGCTTAAAGAT
>JAQZBX010036750.1:0-24056 GCA_029593785.1 Cabassous unicinctus
GATCCTTCATCATTCTGTCTTCTGATTTCTGTTGTTGTTCTTACATTCCAGGTGTCGTTGTTTAGTCTTCAATTTTTCTGGTTTTTATTTCTATCTCATCTCTCCTGTTTTCTTTCTTTTATTAAGTTTTTTCTTTTTATATTTTCTTTTCTCTTTCCCTCTCTCCTCATCATTCTGGCCTTTTACTTCATTTTAATTATTTTTCTTTATTTCATTTCCCATTTCATTGTTGATAATCCATTTTTTTATTAGTCTTACTCTACATTGCTTACATGAGTTAAATATTCATTTTCTAAGGTCTTATCTGGTTCCTCTTCTAATGATTACTCATTATTAATATTATCCTTTTATTTTTCTTATCTCACTCACTTTCTCTACTTTTTTTTCCATCAAGGGAACATAGACAAGAGCAATAAAATAAAATAAGAAGAACAAAGTGTCAAAGACAAAACATAGCACACACAGAAATAAAAACAGCATTAAATAAAACCCTAGAGTAAAGAGAGAAGCTATTCAACTGAATAAACGCATCAAAACAAAAAGATGACCAGACAGCAACAAAAAATTACAGACCACACTAAGAAACAGGATGACATGACCCAATCCAATGAACAAACTAAAAACCAGGAAGAGATGCAGAATACTGAACAACTAATTAAAGCTGTCCAAACAAATATCATGGACCAACTTATTGAAGTGAATGAAGAGAGTAAGGATATTAAGAAGACACTGGGAGAAAATGCTGAAGAAATTGTAAACATACATAAAAAGATAATGGCTATGATGCTGATGAATGGCATAATCCAAGAAATCAAAAAGACACTGGAAGCACGCAGCAGATTTGAACAAGCAGAAGAAAGAATTAGTGAGGTGGAAGACAGTACATATGAAGTCAAACAAATATTAGAACAAATATGTAAAAAGAGAGAAGAAATCCAGCAGGAACTTAGGGATTTGAATGACAAAACAAAATGCACAAACATAGATATTATAGGCATCCCAGAGGGAGAAGAGAAGGGAAAGGGGCAGAAGTAGTGTTGGAGTAAATAATGACTGAAAACTTCCCAATACCATTGACGTAGATGGATGTACATGACCAGGAAACAGAGTGCACCCTAAACAGTATAAATCCTAACAGACCCACTCCAAAACATATACTCATCAAATGGTCCAATGGTCAAGACAAAGAGAAAATACTGAAAGCACCAAGAAAAGAGAACCATCAAATACAAGGGACGCTCAATAAGAATAAGTGTTGATTTCTCATTAGAAACCAGGGAGGCAAGAAGGCAGAGGTATGAGCTAAAGTTCCAAAAGAAAGAAACTTCTATCCAAGAATTCTCTATCTAGGATAGCTGGCACTCAGAAATGATGGAGAGTTCAAAATATTCACAGAAAAATGGAAATTAAAAGAGTATGTGAAAAAGAAACTTACTCTTCAATAAATACAAAAGGGAGTTCTGCAGGTTGAAATGAAAAAAAAAATAAGAGAGAGAGAGAGTTGGAGGAAAGTGAAAGATTAACTAAAAAGACAAAAAGAAAAATAAAAAGAATATATGATCTACATCAACCCAAAGAAAATATGGCTAACCTACGTATTTGCTTGAGTGTAAGAACACATACTATTAATGGCTTAAACTTCCCATTTAAGAGACACAGATTGGCAGAATGGATAATGAAGTATGACCCATCTATATGTTGTCTACAAGAAACCCACCTTAGAGCCAGGGATTCAAGAAGGCTGAATGTGAGTGGCTGGAAAACTATCTTAAAAGCAAACAATTATCAAAAATGGGTGAGAGTAGCTATATTAATATCAGAAAAAATAGATTTTAAATGCAAAACTACTGTAAGAGACAAAGACAGACACTATATATAAGTGAAAAGGGTAATCTTTCAAGAAGAAAGAACAATCATAAACATCTATGCAACTAACAGGGGCAGCTCAAAATACATGAGGCAAACACTGCACCAACTAAGCAGAGAAATAGTTGCCTCTACAAATATAGTGGGGTTTAATACACCATTGTCACCATTAGACAGAAATCCTGACAGAGAATCAGTAAAGTAAAAAAAACTTTGATTAACACATTAGAGGATCTAGATCTAAAACACATGTATTGAACACTACACCCAAATACAGCAGGATAGACATTCTTCTCAAGTACACATGCATCATACTCCAAGATAGACGACATACTAGGCCAAAGAAAAAATCTCAATGAATACAGAAAGATTGAGATTATGCAAAATATATATCTTTCCACAATGGAATGAAATTGGAAATCAGTAAGTACCAGAGAACCAGATTAGCCACAAATATATGGAAGTTAAACAACACACCCTTAGACAGTGTTTCAAGAAAGAAATCTAAAAAGAAATCAATAACTACATTGCAAGTAATGAAAATGGTAACACAGCATATCAAAACAAATGAAATGCAGTAAAAGCTGTACTGAGAGAGAAATTCATAGCCATTAATGAATATATTAAAAAGAAGAAAGAGCTAAATTTGAAGATGTAACTGCACACTTGTCAAATTAGAAAAAGAAAAACAAACTAACCCCAAAGGAATTAGAAAGAAGGAAATAACAAAGATTAGAGCAGAATTAAATAAAGTAGAAAATGAGAAAACAGTAGGAAAAAAAAAAAACCTGGTTTTTAGAGAAGATCAATAGAAATGAAAATCCTATAGCTAGAGTAATTAGGAAAAAAAGACATAAGATGCAAATACACAAAATAAAAAATGAGGAAGGGGATATCGTCACTGACCCCACAGAAATAAAGACTATCGTAGAAGAAAATTTGAAAAATTATTTGCAAAGAAGAAAGATAATTTGGAGGATATGGACAAATTCTTAGAACCTCACAAGCAGCCTAATTAATGAAAGAAGAAATTGATGAACTCAACAGAACAGTTACAAGTAAGGAGTTAGAATCATTCATCAAAAACCTCCTAGCTAAGATGAGCCCAGGACTAGGCAGCTTCACAGGGGAATTCTACCAAACTTTCCAGAAAGAACTAACACCAATCCTGCTTAAATTCTTCCAAAAAATAGAAGTTGAAGGACCATTGCCTTACTCCTTCTACAATGTCAACATTACCCTAATACCAAAGCCAAACAAAGATGACACAAAAAAGGAACATTAGAGGCCAATCTTTCTAATGCAACTAGATGCTAAAATCCACAACAAAATACTTGCTAATCATATTCAACAACACATCAAATGAATTATACACTATGACCAAATCGCTTTTATGTGGTGTATTACAATCATTGTACTACACCACATAAACAGATTGAATGAAAAAAATCAGTTGATCATCTCTATACATGCAGAAAAAGTATTCGACAAAACACAGCACCCTCTCCTGATAAAAAAAATAAAAATAAAAATAAAAACTGCAAAAGATAGGAATAGAAGGAAACTTTCTGAACATGATAAGGGGTACATAGAAAAACACACAGCTAACATTATATACAATGTTGAAAGGGTTAGAGGCTTTCCTTCTAAGGTCAGAAACAAACAAAGGATAACCCCTATCACTGCTCCTATATAACATTGTCTTAGAATTACTTGCTTGAGCACTGAGGCAAGAATACAATATAAAAGGCATCCAAATTTCAAAGGAAGAAGTAAAAATTGCACTATTTACAGATGATGTGATCCTATACATAGAAAGCCGTGAGAAATCTACAACTAAACTTCTAGAACCTATAAATGAGCTTAGTAAAGTTGCAGGCTATAAGATCAATGTTCAAAATTTAGTAGCATTTTGTATGCCCATAATGAGCAATCCAATGAGGAAATCAAGAAAAAATACCATTTACAAAAGTAACTAAAAGAATCAAATACCTAGGAATAAATTTAAGTAAAGATATAAATGACTTAAACTACACAACATTGTTTAAGGAAATCAAAGAAGACTTAAATAAATGGAAGAATATTCCTTGTTCATGGATAAGAAGACTAAACATCATTAAGATGTCTATCCTACCCAAACTAATCTACAGATTTAATACAATCCCAATAAAAATCAACACAGCATTTTTTATTGAGCTAGAAAAGCTAACTACAAAATTTATTTGGAAGCACAAGAGGCCCTGAATGGTGAAAGATATATTGAAAAAGAAAAATGAAATGGGAAGATTCATACTATCTGACTTTAAAACATACTAGACAGCTACAGTCTTCAAAATTGCATGGAATTGGCACACGGATAGAATACCGACCAACAAAACTGAATTGAGAGTTCTGATTTAAATCCTCACATATGTAGCCATTTGATATTCAACAAGGCCGCCAAGCCCACTCAACTGGGAGAGAATGGCCTCTTCAACAAATGGTGCTTGGTCAAATGTATATTCATATTCAAAAGAATGAGAGAAGAACACCCTCTCATACCTTATACAATAATCAACTGAAGTTTGATCAAAGATCTAAATATAAGAGACAAATCCATAAAGACCTTGGAAGATATAAGGAAGCATCTACAGGACCTTGTAATAGGAAATGGTTTCATGAACTCCACACAAAGCATGAGCATCAAAGGAAAGCATAGATAAAAGGAATCTCTTCAAAATTAAAAACTTTTGAAGCTTAAAGGATGATATCAAGAAAGTAAAAAGACCCTTACCTAGTGTGAGAAAATATTTGGCAACCATATATCTGATAGGAGCCTAATATCCAGCATATATAAGGAAATCCTACATTTCAAAAAAAAAAAAAATAAAGAAACAACCCATTTTAAAAATGGGCAAGTTACTAGAAAAAACAATTCTCCAAGGAAGAAATACAAATGTCTAAAAAGCACATGAAAAGATGCTCAGCATCACTAGCTAATAGGAAAATGCAAATCAACACCACAATGAGATACTGTCTCACACCCATTAGACTGGTGGCTATTCAAAAAACAGAGGACTATAAGTGTTGGAGAGGATGTGGAGGAATGGGAACCCTAATCCACTGCTGGTGAGAATGTAGAATGTCCAGCCATTGTGGAGGACAGTTTGGTGATTCCTCAAAAAACTAGTTATAGAATTACCATATCTTCCAGCAATTCCACTGCTGGGTATATACCCAGAAGAATTGAAAGCAAAGACACAAACAGATATATGCACACCAATGTTCATAGCAACATTGTTCACTAGTGCCAAAATTTGAAATCAACCGAAATGCCCATCAACAAATGAATGGATAAACAAAATGTGGTACATACATAAAGTGGAATATTACTCAGCTGTAAGAAGTAATACAGTGCTAACACAAAGGGTAACATTGATGAATCTTGAGGACCTTATGTTGAGTGAAGCAAGCCAAGCATTGAATGATGAACAGTACATGACCTCACTGATATGAATTAAGCAAATTGAACAGACTCAGAGAGCTATTGTCTGGAAGATAGTTTTAGAGAAAACAGAAAGGGAGAAGAAGGTTGTGAAACAATGTCCATACATATGTTATCTATGGTTAGTTGTAAGTGTGTAGTTGTGCATTGAAAGGATATGACAAGAGGGTATTGATATTATTGGATTGAGTGGCGCAGGTTTAACAGGTGGGTAGATCGGAGAGGGTGGGTTGGAATGTCCAGGGAACTGGGGGAGGGTTGGGAGACTGGCCCGATGAACACTGAGGTTTGGCAGGTATATGGTTGAAATCACAAAGTTGGGAATGCTCTTATGGCAATATGACAAGGAAGGGTTACTGATTTATGGTGGTGGGTGTGGGGCATTTGGGACAGGGCACATCTGGGGCAGGTTTTATGGAGTGTGTGAGTGATCAGTGTCATAGTGTGTTGTATCAGTGGGTGGAATACTGAGAGGGATGGCGTTAATTCCCATACTGGGGAGGACTGATTTGTTCACAAACAGAGGGGCAGGAGTCTCTTGAGAGCATGGGTGGTTCTTAACAGGGGAGAGTAAACCAGTGTGTCAAGACCTCAATTTGTTGCAAGTAACTGAATCTTGTCATCCAAGCAGTCAAGCCGTGTGATAACCCTGTGCCACTAGGGGAGGGGAAGGGAGGAATAAAATAGATTGAACAGGGAGTATTTAGTGGACAGTGGAAGTGTTCTACATGATCTTGCAATGTTGGACACAGGCCATGTTAAATATCATCAAAATTTATAAAAGTGTATGGTCTAAATTGTTAACCACAATGTAAACCATTGACCATGGTTAGTAGCTATGTTTCACTATTTGTACATCTGTTGCAACAAAGGTACCATCCACATATGAAAAAGTATTAATATAGAAGGGGGGAAAGGGGATGATGTTGGGTATATGGGAGTCCCCTGTACTCTGTATGTGACTTTACTATGACCTAAAATTCCTTTGAAAGCAAAATGAAAAAAAGTAGGACATTGGGGAATAAATGGTAGAAAATGCCACTGTACATAAAGGACACCAAATATTAAAATGATGAAAGGCAAAAAGTCAAAAAATATTTTTTAAAATTATTTTTCATTATTTTTTAATATTCCAATCTTTTAATTTAATTTAATTTTTAGTTTTTTTTAATTTTTATGTATTTGATTTCTTATATTTGAACCTATCATTATTATTTCTTTTTCCTATTAACTGTATTTGGCTATTCTAATGGCTTTAGTTTTGAGGAGGCTCTGGATCACAGAAGGGTTACAGCTGGGACAGGAGAGGATCATTGGTGAGTGGTGTCAGTGATGGGATATATATTGGAGGAAGTTCACCTGTGCATATATATAAAATGTATAAAAAATGTTCAAATGTTCATGGGGCATTGTCTCAGTGGGTGGAGACTCACACAATAACTGAGAGAATATTGAATTTCCATCCTGGATTGCTGTGTCACATTCTTGAATGGAGCAACAACAGTCCCCCAGGTGCAGGGGCAATGACTGGCAAAGGAAGATGATCCACTGATGGGCCCTTCATATTGATGACTATGCTTGTGACCTTTGCTCTTGAAATTGAAACTTAGCCCAGTGTTGTTGGGTGCTTAAGCATTGCCTCCTGGGAGCCACCTTGTTGCTCAAATGTGGCTTCTATCTAAGCCAAATTCAGTATATAAATGCATTGCCTTCCTTCCAGCGTGGGACAGAACTCCCAGGGATGAGCTTCCCTCACACTGAGGGATTACAAGCACCAACTAGGAATGCAACTGAATAAAGACCTCAGATAAAACGGGGGAAGATAAAAACAAAT
Organism: Cabassous unicinctus; assembly: GCA_029593785.1. Lineage (NCBI taxonomy): Eukaryota > Metazoa > Chordata > Mammalia > Cingulata > Chlamyphoridae > Cabassous > Cabassous unicinctus. The sequence goes on from JAQZBX010036750.1 coordinate 7,185, forward strand.
GAGTTTATATGGCTAAGAGACTTCAAAATGAGTCAGAAGGTCATTCCAGAGGTAACACTTCCACACTTGTCAGGAGAATCTCATAGACTGCCAATGTTGATACGATCCCAAATAGTGGGGCTCCTGAGGGCTCTGGAGACACCCAGTTCCTATGGTCAGGGTAGATAGCTCCAGAGTTTGGTGTCTTGACCGTGGTGTTCCTGAGGGTGACAGAGTTGGACACAATTATGGCTTCCCTACACATGGCTCATCTGTCCCTTCTTTTAAACCTATACTTGATGCTCGAGTTTATAGGTGTATGTACAAGAGACTGGAGTATTTGGGCCCTCCATGTGCCAGTTGGGCCTTGAACCTCAGCAGAGTTGCAAAACTTACTCTCTGGTTCATCAGACTCACCCAGGACAACTAAAAAGGAGGTTAGGAATGACAATTAGCATATCAAGGAAACCGGAGAGCTGACAACTGCAAGCAAGAGATTACATCCATTGTCTGTATGGAATTGAAGCCTTTTCTCAATTAGAAGTGGAGTGGTTATCACCATCCCAGAATCCTCAGGATTGGGGAAAGAACTATGGACTAGAGTGGATTTACTGATATTCTACTATAGACATATTGTGATTTCAGCAATGAAAGATATTATGACATTGATGATGAGGCAGTGACCACTGGGGGTTCTGTGGGCAAGGAAAGGGAAAAATAGTTGTAATACAGGGGCTTTTTCAGGACTTGGGAATCATCCTGAATGACATTGCAATGACAGATATAGGCCATTTTTTATCATCACATAACATGCAGCACTGTATGGGAGAGAATATAGACTAAAATGTGACTTATGGTCCACACTCATTGGTAAAGCCCCAGGATGCATTTATCAATTGCAATGACTGTGCCCGACTAATGAATAATGGTTATATGGGAGGGTGTGGGAGGTGTGGGGAGTGGGGCATATGGGAATCCCTATATTTTTTGTAACATTTATGTAATCTAAGTATTTTTAAAAATTAAAAAATATATTCTTAAAAAAAAAATGAAGGAAGAACAAAGAACATAGCTGCATTATTTACAATTCCCAAAAGATGGAAGCAACCCTAGTGTCCATGAACCAATCAATAGACACACATATGGTATAAAACTACAGTAGAATATTATTCAGCTCTAAAAAGAAAAGAAGTTTAGATATATGAAACAACCTGTATGATCTTTGAAGACATCATGTTGTGTGACATCAGCCAGACTCGAAAGGACAAATATTGTATTATCACATTGTTATAAAATAATTAGAATGTGCAAATTCCTTTGGTCAGAATCTAGAGTATATGTTAACAGGGCCAAGTCTGGTGGTCCTAGGGAATAGGGAATAAAAATACAAATAGTAACTACATGAAATGATGGGATATTTTGGTAATTGCTGGCAGTCATGATAGCACAACATTTTGAGTGTAACTAACAACACTGACACATATATCTGAATGTGGTTAAAAGGGGAAATGTTAGATCATATTATGGTAACAGAATAAAATTTCTTTAAAAATCCATGATACTTGACATTGATGACAAGCCTTATGAGTCTTTGCTTTTGAAATTGAAACTTAGCCTACTGTTATGGGGTGCCTAAAGGTTGCCTCCTGAGAGCCTCCTTGTTGCTCAAATGTGGCCTCTCTCTAAGCCAAACTCAGCATATAAATGCATTACCTTCTTCCCAGCGTGGGCCATGAATTGCGGGGATGAGCCTCCTTGGCACTGAGGGATTGCCACCAAGTGCCAACTGGCAAGGCAACTGGAAAAAAGACCTTGAATAAAAGGGGGAAAAGGTAACGGCAAATCAGTTTATATGGCTAAGAATCTTAGAAATGAGTTGGGAGGTCATCCCAGAGGTGATGCTTACGCAAATCTCAGTAGGATATCATAGAATTCCAAAGTGGATATCACCCCAAATAGTGGGGCTCCTGAGGGTTCTGGAGACACCCAAGCCCTATGTCAGGGTAGAAAGCTCTGGAGTTTGGTTCCTTGCCAGTGGGTCCTACTTTGGAGTTTGTGCTCCTGAGAGTAACAGAGTTGGACTCAACTATGTATTCCCTGGACATGGCTCATTTGTCCCTTCTATTCAAACCTATACTTGGTACTGGAGTTTGTAGGTGTACATCCAAAGACTTGAGCCTTTGGGCTGTCCATGTGCCAGCTGGCCCAGAACCTCAGTGAAGCAGCAACTCCTATTCTACAGTTAACTGGACTCACCCAGGACAACTGGCGGGGAGATGATGATGGAAAACAGCTGTCCCAGGGAAGGGAGAGAGTCTGCAGTTGCAGGCAGGATAATCCCATCCATCTTCCCCATGGGATATAAGCCCCCTCTCAATTGGAGGTGGAGTGGACATGACCATCCCAGACTCCTCAGGATCAGGGAAGGAGCTATGGACTAGAGTAGACTTACTGGTATGCTACTATATATATTGTGATTCAAGCAATGAAAGAAATAACAAAACTGATTTGGAGCCAGTGTCCACTGGAGGCTCTGGGGGCAGGGAGAGGGAAAAGCAGTTTTAATATGGGGGCTTTTTCAGGAGTTGGGAATTGTCCTGAATGACATTGCAATGACAGATATAGGCCATTTTATATCATCATATAATATGCAGAACTGTGTGGAAGAAAGTATGGTCTACAATGTGAACTATGGTTCATGCTTAATGGTAAAGAACCAGGATGTGTTTATCAATTGAAATTAATGTGCCACACTAATGAAGGATGTTTATGTCAGAGGTTGTGGGAGGTGTAGGAGGTGGGGCATATGGGAATCCCTATATTTTCTGTGTAATAATTATGTAATCTAAGTATCACTTTAAAATTTTTAAAAAATTTAAAATAAATAAATAAATAAAAATCCATGACACTGCATAACACAGTGAATCCTAAGTCAAAACACAGACTGTAGTTAATAGTACAGTTATAAAAATGTGCTTTCATCAACTGTAACAAATGTACCACACCAATGCAAGGTTTTAATAATAAGGGTATATATAGGAATCCTGCAATTTATTCATGATTGTTCTGTATACCTCTAAGTTCTATAATTAACTAAAAACAATTAGATTGAAGAAGGACATCTGACAAGGTTTGAGAAAGGGGAAGCCATGCAAGGGATTAGTAGGTCTCAGTGAAATCCATTTCCAGTGGATCATATTATCAAATTCCCAGAATAAGAAGAGAAATGAGAGATGAAATGTATTTGAATAAATAATGGCCCAACACACCCCAAATTTGGCTAAGGTTATAAATCCACACATTCAAGAATCCAAGATAACCATGAATGAAATCAATTCAGATAAATTTTTGCCAAAGTACCACATAATTAAGTTTGTATAAAACTAAACAGAAACAAAAATCTCAAAGACAGAGAAAAACTTTACCAATTCAGATGATACTTGAATTCTTCACTGAAAGAATGAATATAAGAAGGAAGTAATACAAAATTTTTCAAGTACTGAAAGAAAATATCTGGCAACCAAAAATATTGTATCTGGCAAACTTATCCTTCAGAAATGAAGATAAATTAATTCATTTACAGATGAATGAAAACTATGAGAATTTATCTCTAGCAGGTCTATTCTTAAAGAATGACCACAAGAAATGCTCTAATTAGATATGTAACAATAGCAGAATTATGCTGGAAACTTCCCAATAAAAGAATAATGAATTGGATGAATTGGGTAAAAATAGATATAATTGCAATGGGCTATCCTTCTCCTGAGTTCCTAAAACATATTTGATGGTTGAATCAAAACTTATAACATCATCAATTGCTCTAAGTGTGATATACTCACAATCATAATACAAGATGAATAAAACAAGATGGAATCCTTAAAAATATTCAAATAATCTATGAAATTTTTTAAAAAATGAGAAACATGAAATATCTGGAAAAATAATGAAAAGCAATTGTTAACTCTAACAAACCAATAATTACTTTAAATATAATTTTTCAAAAATATACACCCATTAAAATACATAACTAGACAGTGTGTATACAAAGGAATGGACAAATTATATACTGTCTGTTAGAAACTTACTTCAAACATAACATAGTTACATTGAAATGAAGGTATGTAAAAAGATTCACCATGCTAAATTCAATCAATAAAGAGTAATTGTTAATATCAGATTAAATACATCTCAGGGGAAAGAAAATACTGTTGGAAAAGATGAGCCACACTAGAAGACACAATGTTCCTAAATGTGTATGCACAAAACAACAGATCTTAAAAATACATGAAACAAAATCTGATTAGGCTAAAAGAATTGTAGAATGCATGGTTACAATACAATATTTCAATATCTATCTTTCAGCAAATGATAGAAATACTAAATAGCAAACTAGCAAAGATACAGAACTGAACAATACAGGAGTAAGTCAACTTCTATAGAGGACTCCACTCAACAATAGCAAAACACATATTATTTTCAAAAGCTCTTGGAATATTCTCCAAGATAGACCATATCTTGGGTCAAAAAAACCCAAATCTCAACAAAATTTAAATAATTGAATTCATATAGAGTATGTTCCTTAATTATAAATGATTCAAACTTGTAAACAATAACAGATATAAGACAAAATTATTCATAAATTTGGAAATAAACCAATACACTTCTAACAATTCATCTGTCAAAATTAATAATTCATTCCTCTTCTTTTTTGTGATGTTTACAGTCTTATTCTGTTATCCTTTTACTTCTTATTAGAATTTCCTGTTGTCATTCTTTAAGGATAGATCTGCCAGAGACAATTTTTTTCTGTTTTCCTTCATCTGTGAATGTGTTTCTATAAAATACATAAAAATGAATTAAAATGAAAACATGACCAATTAAAATTTGTAAAATGGACTTAAAAGGTGTGTTAAGAGAGAAACGTGTAAGTAATGGATGGAACAGTTCAAATCCCAACTCATTTTATATGGCCAGGATTACCAAAACTAGAAAAATACTACAAAGAAGTAGAGAGGGAAAAAGAATATTACAGAACAATATTTCTCTTCAACTTATACCAAAAGATCCTCTACAAAATATTAGCAATTTGAATCCAATAATGTAGAAAATGAATTATAGATCATGACAACTTAGGATTTATTTAAGATATGAAAGGCTGGTTCAATATTAGAAAATCAATCATTGTAATCTACCTTGTTTACAGATTAAAGAAGAAAAAATATCTATCAATTCACTCAAAAAGCCTTTGATAACATCCAACATAGATTCATGATTAAAAAGAAAAAACAACCTTAAGAAGTTAGGAATAGGAGTGAACTTCTTCAAGTTGATAAAAATTATTTATTAAAACCAAACATAACAGACACTTAAATTCATACTTAAAGGTGAAACCTGCTTTTCTAATTGGATCATGAACAAGGCAAAAATATATGCACTCATCATTCTTATTCAAAAATATGGTAGATCAATAACATGGAAAACTACTCAACAAAAAAAGAAGCAAACTATCTTTACATGAAATAGTTTGGATTTATATTCAGAGAATTATACTAATTAAAGAAAAGCCAATCTAGGAAGTTTATAAAATGCCTACAATCCCATTCACATAATATTTTTGAAATGATGGAATTATAGAACTAGAAGGGAATCAGTGATTGGCCAGAATTGGGGGCCCGAGGAAGTGGGTGTGGATATAAAGGGGCAAGAAAAGGGATCCTTGTAGTGATGGAATTGTTCTGTATCTTGATTTTGACTCATGAAAAATTGCACAAGAATAAGCATGTACACATATACAGTTCACTTAACACATTGCTGGGAGATTCTTGTTACTCAATATTTTATAACTGCACATGATTTCATCTTGGGGACAGAGAATACTTTTTTATCTGTGTACATAAAAATGGATCATTGAGGAATGAACAAACAAAAGGGGGGAATGCAACTATGGACTAATGTAGACATTACTATTCTAGCAATGAAAGAACTTGTAACATTGATATGAACCAGTGGTGACCAGAGGTTCTGAGGGGAGAGAGAGGGAATATTTGGTGTAACATGGGGCATTTTGGGGACATTAAAATTGTTCTGCATGATATTGCAATGATGGATACAGGACATTATACTTTTTGTCATATAAAATTTTGTGGGCAAAGTGTAAACTAGAATGTAAACTATAGATCATGACTAGTAGCAATGCTTTAATATGTGTGCATCATTTGTAACAAATGTACCACAATAATGAAAGAAATTGTTAATGGGGGAAAGTGTGGGAGGAGGAAGAAGTGGGCTATATGTGAATCCCTCTAAATTTTTGATGTAACATTTATGTAATCGAAAGCTTATTTTTTTTGAAAAACAAATTGTTCATGACCTTTAAAAAAATTGTGAAAGAGTCTCCGAAATTGCTTTGAGATTAAGAGAATATAAAAAGAGAGATTTTAAGATATATAAAAATAATTGAAAATGATGGCTAAAGTTACTTATAGATAACCTTTTAGAAATGATAAAGACACACAAGCCAATGGGGGTAAAATGTGCAAAAGGCATGAACAGGCAGTTAATAGAAAATATAGATGATCAATAAGTAATCAAATGATCCTTTCTATCATTAATTATTAGGGAAATTAAACACAAACTATATAGAGAATTGAGAATTCTTGCTCTCATAAGCAGCTAGAACTGCTTGTTCCTGTTTTGAGTTTGCTCTACTAAACTGAACATGCTTCCGAATGGGAACATGTTGAAACATCTGCACACAGTACAGAAGTATGAGGGTAGTAGGTAAGGACTGGTAGATGGCTGCTATGCAGTTCCTGTCTTCCCCAGCAAATATCCATGGAAAGGAACCTATAAAACAAGATTATAAAAAAAAATGGTTAAGTCTAATGACTAGAAAAATAACCCAACACAATTAGTTTTATGAATCAGAGGAGTATTGAAAAAATACACAAACACTTGTAAGTGCTCATGCATGCATTTGTAAACATATACTTTACACTTAATAAAATTAAAGCATAATTTTTATCTTAAAACCACAAGACATTATGAAACAAATCAGGTTGGATGGAGAAAATTGTATATAAAATAAATAAAAACAGAATTCTTGGAAATAAACTATATTTATTGAAATAAAATAAACAATGAATGCATTCCAGACTCTATATACAAAGGAAAATTTAGTTAATATCATTAGTTAAATGATAATGAACACTTTTCCCAGTATATAAAATAAATAAAAAGATAGGAAATATGAAATTTTAAGAGATAGGGAGAATGACAAGAGAATATGGGTAATGATTATTAAAGCAGTTATGTTTTTTGTAGTCTTTAAAAAAGAAGACAGAGATTAATATGGTAGATATTTCAATATATATTATATTATAATTTTCAAAATTTTAATATATTGAATACTGAAATTGGTATAAAATCTGTTATTTTAGTATTATTGATAATTATATTATTATCTTAAACATTTACAGAATTGAAATGTTCTCATTTATATCAGCACAAGAAAAAGTAGGAATAAGATGACTGTGGGACTCCTAAGCCATGTTTCAATTTAATAGTTATTTTTAGCAGATGGAAAGCTGTAATACTAATTTGAAAATGATAAAAATAATTTTGAGTAGGGGGAATGGTCATCAAAGAGCAGGAAAGAGAAAGAGGTGAAAGACAAATAGCAGAGTTTGGCTTATACTGGCAGTTCTGTAGGATAATGAACACTTTTCCTTATGGGAAGAAAATTAAATATTATGACTATCAATTCCATCTATCCCATGATTTTTGTGGTTTTTAAACATAGGAGTTATGAAATGAGCCCAATGGCTATGAGCTGAGCTCCATTTGCTATTCTACTACTTTGAATTAATGAGTACATTTTTGTTCTCCAACTTTCAATTCACTTGCAAACATAACAAACTTCTAATAAGTAAATTAACCACACATTGTGTGTGACAATTGCATCTGACCCCAGGAGAAACATAAACATATTTCTCAAAGTTTCTCTTTGATCTCACTTTTACAAAAATCCCTTTAAGTTAATGCTGGGCTTCGTTAATGTTCAGAATGCCAGGGTGTGCTGAGTTGGAACCCTAGGGATGCTTTAACAAGCTTTTTTCCTGAGATTCAACTTGCAGATACAAATGCTTGTAATTTTTTCCTTTTAATAATAACTTTTTATTTATATTGTTGCACTCTAACAAGTCCCCTGGCATGCCCAGTACTGAGGCTCAATAGGGAGGGAAAGCTCCCTTTGAACTTTTCAAGGTGGTAATTATCAGCTAAAGAAAGTTGCTAAATAAAGAAAACAAAATTACTTTTCAAGGTGTTTTTTTTAATGCTTTGTGAGAGATAATTTAAAACTTTCCTCAGTCCCTATGCTTTTAAACTGCCCTCACTTTAATTATAAAAAATCTCTTTGCTAAGCAGGGGACTTCTTAAGTTAGGGAAACCAAATTCCTAACATCTGAAGACACTGTCTCTGTGAAACCTGTCTGATAATAACAAAGCAACTTGAATCCAAATTGTTGTTTAATTCTGATGCTTCTTTTTGTTCTCAAATCCAGGTTCTTTGTTGTCATTTTTGTTGTTTTACTGTGCTCCATAACTGAACATTGAAACACAGCAGAATACTACACTGGGTCCCCCCATTAATAGACAGGTTTCATAAGAAAATTTATTAATATTTATTAATCTAAACAGTACTAAAAATCTATTTTCATTTTATAATCTAATTTGAAGCATCATACTCCCCTACCCATTGGTAATCATCTACCTAAACTTAACCTCTAAACAAACAAACAAAAAACAGAAAGCAGACTGGTTACTAGTTGCAGACTAAAATACTTAAATAACTGATTACTGGATTATGAGAGAGCTGACATTTTAAAACTGGCCAAACAGTGCACATGATAAAATGAGCTATATGTGTTAAAATAAATTGTTACACAAAATACTATTTAGAGATGAGTCTATTGGAACAGTTAACATTTGGAGCAGATTCCAATCCACATTTGGAAAGGAACTCCAACAAGACAAAGAACAGAGGAAGGCTATATAGGGTAAATGTAAACACTTAAAATATTTGGTTGTTTACTGTAAAATTCCTTTTATCTTTTAAGAATTTAGTGACCTTAGGGTTAGGTATGCTATCTCATGGGCATCGGGCTTCCCTAGATTTGATTTACTATTTTTAAAATTTTTATATTTTATTTCATTTCATTTCATTTTATTTATGTATTTTTAACATATTTTTTTATCTTTTAAAAGATATTTAGATTATATAAATGTTACACAAAAATTGTAGGGATTCCCATATGCCCCACCTCCTACCCCTCCCACAACCTCCCACATAAACATCCTTCACTAGAGTGGCATATCACCTGCAATAGATATACACAGGTTGAGGTCTTGCCACTAATCATGGACCATAGTTCACATTGCAGACCACACTCTCTCCCACACAGTTCTGCTTGTTATATGATGATGTAAAATGTCCTATATCTGTCATTGCAGTGCCATCCAGGATAATTCCCAAGTCCTGAAAAAGTCGCTGTATTAAAACTGCTTTTCCCTCTCCCTGACCCCAAAGCATCTGGTGGCCACTGGCTCAGCATTAATGCTTCAATTACCTCCATTGTGTGAATCACAATATGTCTATAACAGAATACCAGCAAGTCCACTCCAGTCCACAGCTCTTCCCCCAATACTGAGGAGTCTGAGATGGTGATATCCACTCCACCTCCAAGTGAGAGGGGGCTTATATCCCATGGATAAGATGGATGAGATTATCCTGCCCACAGCTGCAGACTCTCTCCATTCCCTGGGATGGCCGTTGTCCATCATCATCTCCTCACCAGGTGTCCAGGGTGAGTCCATTGAGCTGTAGAGTAGGAGTTGCAGCTCCACCGAGATTCCAGGCCCAGCTGGCACATGGACAGCCCAAAGACTCCAGTATCTGGAAGTACACCTACCAACTCTGGTACCACATATAGGTTTGAATAGAAGTGACACATGGACCGTGTTCAGGGAAGACATATTTGGGTCCAACTTTGGCACTCTCAGAAGCAAGGATTCCAAAGTAGGGCCCACTGATATAGCACTAAACTCTGGCGCTATCTGCCATGATATAGGACCTGGGTGTCTGCAGAGCCCTCAGGAGCCCCTCTGTTTGGGGTGTATCCACATTGCAAGCCTATGAGGTCTTATTGAGATGTGCATAAGCGTTACCTCTGGGATGACCTCCAGACTCATTTTGAAGTATCTTAGCCATATGAACTCATTTGTCTTTACCTTTTCCCCCTTTTATTTGAAGTCTTTTTCCAGTTGTATTGCCCATTCGCACTTGTTAGTAATCCCTCATTCCCAGGAAGGCTCATCCCTGGGAGTCATGTCCCATGCTGGGAGGAATGTAATGCATTCATACGCTGAGTTTGACTTAGAAAGAAGCCACATTTGAGCAACAATGAGGCTCTTAGAAGGGAACCCTTAGGCACCCTCTAACAATTGGTTAAGTTTCAATTTCAAGAGCACATACTCATAAGGCTATTTATCAATAACAAGAGCCCATCATTGGATTATCCTCCTTTGCCAGACACTGCCCCTGCACTTGGGGGACTGTTGCTACTCCCTTGAAGAATATGGCAGAGCTCTCCAGGATGGGGATTCAGTATACTCTCATTTCATTTTATTTTATTTTAACTTTATTTTTAAATAAGTTTTTGGCTATAGAAAAATTACATAAAAAACATAGGTGACTCCCATATATCCTACCCACTTCCCGTATCACATTTTCTCCTATTAATAACATCTTATATTAGTGTGGTGCATTTGTTAAAATTGGTGAACAAATATTGAATTATTGCTACTAACCATGGCATATAGTTTTCATTATGGTTTACCCTTTGCTCAATTATAGGTTTTGACAAAATGTTTAATGGTCTGTATCCATCATTGCAATATCTTGCAGAACAATTTACTCAAATTCCCCATGTTACACCTATTCTTCCCTCCATCTCCTCTCTGAAACTCAGGTAACCCGTGTCTTTACATCAATGATACAAGTTCTTCTGTTACTACAATAATATTAAGTCTACTTCGATCCACAGTTACATTTCCCCCTTGTGTTTGTCCATTCCTCAATCCTGATGACTTTGGGATAGTGACTCTGCTTCAGATTGAGTGGTGGCATAGATCTTATGGGGAAGATGAAAGGAACTGTCTTGCTTACAGTTGTAGATACTATGCTGTTTTTTTTTTGATAGGTGTGGCCAATCATCATTTTGTTAGTTGTCCTAGATGGTTCTAATGAACTGGACAGTAGGTGTTGGTTGCCACCCTGCTAAGATTCAGGGCTCATCCAACATATGAGCACCCTAAAGATTTAAGTCTCTGGGACATACATCTAATGGGTATAGTGCTAATTATATGTTCAAATAAAAGGAATAGAAGAATCATGTGGAGGTAAATTATAATGAGTCTAACCATTACATTGGGGAAATAGGTTAACATATATTCCAAGAAAAGGCCCACTGATAGGGTGCTGATTTCTTGGGGTCATGTGACTTTCCTTTAGTGTCCAGATGTCTTGGGAGGCCTTAAGAGCACCCCTGTTTGAGGCTTTGTTTGCTGTGGCTGTTAATGCATTCCTCCTGAGATGTGGATAAGTGTAACCTCTGGAATGATGTCCCAACTCATTTTGAAATCTCTTAGCCATAAAAGCACTTTTGTACTTAATATTTCCCTCTTTAGTCAAGGTCTTTTTCCAAATGTATCACTAAATGGCAATTGGTAATAATTCCTTGGTGCCAGGGAGGCTAATCCCCAGGACTCTTAATCTCCCTTAGACACTATGAGTGTCATGGAAAATATACTTCATTTCAAATGTAATACAGTTATTTGGTGGCATCTTTTCTCAGGCCCCTAAGACAAATTAGGACTCACCAGGAAAACAGATAAAAAATTGAAATTTGTAGTGGCCTCAGGAAAGGGGAGTGGAAGTACATGGGCCAAGATATAAATATTGTGACTTCCATATGTAAAACATGCTTTATTTGTAACTTACAGAATTTTTCTATATTGATATGTGACAATCTGTGAAATTGTTTTCACTGAATTTTTTTGTACTCATAAAATTTCCATTTAATTTGTATTGCTTTCTAATAATTTAATTTTTGGTGCCAAGTGCTCCCTTTTAGCTTTAATTTTTAATGTATTTCCTAGATATTGTTCAAATATAATTACCTGTTTTCTGATATTTAATTGTATATAAGCAAATGGCTATAGGAAAACAGAATGTATATAATTTATCCCCCAAGTTTAAATGGGAGTTAGCATAACTATAACTATTCTATTCCTTATTTTAATTTTTTAAATCATACCATTATATTTTCTCCATAGCTTTAGTCAGTCCCTTATTTATTCTACCTTGAGTAGCCTAATCCATATACATCAATTTGGATTTGAGCAGTCATATCTTTAGTGTAAATACTAGAAGTTTAAGTGACAAATTGGAAATGTGTTTTTAATTTTTATATATATATGAAAAAATTGTTCTTTCCATTTTCATACAGTTTGTACTTTCATCAGTCTCATTTTCCAATATTCTTGTTATAAGAAAGTTTTGTCAAATATTGCATTTTTATAAATCTCAGTGTATTTTTAATCAACACATTTTTATTATGAATGAAGTTTAATATATTTTTCGGTAAAGACACATTTTCTCCATTTCATTTATCTATCTACCTTAGCTTATATTTTTACTGATTTATCAGTGCTTTTGCTATTGGTTAATAAATCTTTTTGTTAAGACAGTGTGTTTAAATTTTAAAAATTAAAAATAATAATGATTTTTTAAAGTTTCATTTTTAATAATAAGAGTGGTATAAAAAGAAATATTTTAGAAATTTTTCCCAAGTTTTCTTGTTTTTCCATGTAGATTATTTATTTATTTTTTATTTGTAAAATGATATATAAATATATATGCATATAAGAGCATTTGCTTACAAAAATGTTATTTTATATATATATATTTTTTTAAAAGGTGCTTAGATTACCTAAATAATACACAGAAATTACAGGGTTTCCCATGTTCCCCACCTCCCACACCTCCCACAACATCCCACACAAACATCCTTTATCAGTGTGGCACCTCACCCACAATGGATATACGCATCCTGGGGCCTTGCCACCAAGCATAGACCACAGTTCACATTGTAGACCACACTCTCTCCCACACAGTTCTGCATGGTCTATGCTGATGTAAAATGGCCTATATCTGTCACTGCAATGCCACTTAGGACAACCCTGAAGTCTCGAAAAAGCCCCTATATTTCAACTGCCCTTCTCCTCCTTGCTCCAAAAGCATCCAGTGGCCACCGGCTCCACCTGACTGTTATAATTTCTTCCATTGCTTGAATCACAATATGTCTACAGAAGAATACCATTAAGTCCACTCTAGTCCATATTCTCCCCCCAATCCTGAGGGGACTGGGAAGGTGATGTCCACTCCACCTCCAAATGAGAGAGGTCTTATATCCCATGGATATGGTGAATGGGATTATCCTGCCTGCACCTACCGGCTCTCTCAATTCCCTGGGATGGCCATTGCCCATCGTCGTCTCCTCACCAGGTGACTTGGATGAATCCATTGAGCTGTACGGTAGGAGTTGCAGTTCCACTGAGATTCCAGGCACAGCTGGCACATAGGTAGGCCAGAGGCTCCAGTCTCTGGAAGTACACCTAAAAACTCCAGCATCACATATAGGTTTGAATAGATGGGACTGATGGACCATGTGCAGGGAGGACTTATTTGAGTCCAACTCTGTCACTCTCAGGAGCACAGATTCCAAAGTAGAGCCCACTAATAAGGCATCAATCTCTGGAGCTATCTTCCCTTATATAGGACCTGGGTATTTCCAGAGCCCTCAGGAGCCACTCTGTGTGGGGTGATATCCACTTTGGTGTTCTATGAGATCCTACTGAGGTGTGCATAAGCTTTACCTCTGGGATGACCTCCCGAATCTGTTTGAAGTCTCTTAGCCACATGAACTCATTTCTCTTTACCATTTCCCCCTTTTATTCAAGGTCTTTTTCCAATCGTGTTGCCAGTTGGCACTTGGTATTAATCCCTTGTTGCCAGGAAGTCTCGTCCCCTGGAGTCATGCCCCACACTCGGGGGAAGGTAATGCATTCATGTGCTGAGTTTGGCTTAGAGAGAGGCCACATTTGAGCACCAAGGAGGCTATCAGGTGGCAACACTTAGGAACCCCATAATAGTAAGCCAAGTTTCAATTACAAGAGCAAAGACTCAAAAGGCTAGTCATCAATAACAAGAAACTATCAGTGGACCCTCCTCCTTTCCCAGACACTGCCCCTGCACTTGGGGGACTGTTGCTGCTCCCTTGGAGAATGTGGCAGAGCTCTCCCGGCTGGGAATTCAGATTCCTTTATTTATTGAGTGATTGTCTACTCACCATGACCATGTCCCATCCCTTGACCATTTGAACAATTTTATATATCTTTTATGTATATTCAGATGAACTTACTCCCATGAATCCCCCATCCCAGACACCCCCCACCAATGATCCTCTGCAGCCCCCATTGTAACACTTCTGTGATCTAAACCTTCCTTGAACATGAAGCCCATATAATAACCAAATACAATTAATAGGAAAAAGAAATAATAATCATAAGCTTAAATGCAAGAGAAAAGTACAAGGAAACTCAGAAGAGAAAAAACAAAACAAAACTAAAAATAAAATATAATTAGCGGATTGGGACATTAAAATAAAATGGAAAAAAAAACAAAAAGAAATTCCTTTTTTAAAAAAATTATTATTTTTTCCTTTTATCACTGCATTATCGGATGTCCAGTGTACCATGACACCTTCCCCTTCTCATTCCCCAGTGTCTCCAAAATTTTTATTTAATTTTCAAAGAAGTTTTAGGTCATAGCAAATTCACACACAGAATACTAGAGACTCTCACATACGCAACATCCCTCCCCGTTCCCCATCCCATATTAAAACCTTTTTTTTTTTTTTATGGATGTTGGCATTGTTATATCTGTAATATAGATGGTAAAATATAGCAACTAAACATTGTCAATGGTTTACAGTATAGTTTACAATTTAGACGGGACATTTTAATAATTTTTTATGATATTTACCATGTCCTGTGTCCATTACTGTAAGGTAATGAAAAACCTTTCCCATGACCACTAAATACCCGATTTGACCTTAACTTTTCCTTCCTCCCCATCGCCCTGCAGCATATGACACTACCCTGTGTTGACTCATGGAATGACAAGATTCATAGTTACATACCCTGGGTATTCCAACCTGCCCTTCCTATTCTAGCCACCTGTCAACCCTGATCCACCAAACCCAGTAATATCACTACCCATCTGTCCTATCCTTCAATATGCAACTATACTCTATCCCTTTACCATAGATTATGTCCACATGGGTGATGGCTCACAAACTACTCTTATCTTTCTCTCCATTGGTAACCTCTCTTTCAGACAATGGTTCTTAGAGACTGCTCACTTTCCTCAGTTCAAATCAGTGAGGTCATATAATGTTCATCCTTCAATGCCTGGCTTGCTTCACTCATCATAAGATCTTCAATATTCATCCACATTATTCCATGTTTTAGCACTTTATTCCGTCTTGCAGATGAGTAATATTCCATTGTATGTATGTACCACATTAGCTTATCCATTCATCTGTTGATGAGCACCGGGGCTGATTCCAAATTTTGGCAAAGGTGAACAATGCCACTATGAAAATTGGTGTGCATATATCTGTTCAAGTCTTTGCTTTCAGTTCTTCTGGGTATATACCCAGCAGTGGAATTGCTGGATCATACAGAAAATCTATTGTTAGTTTTCTGAGGAAATGCCAAACTGTCCTCCACAGGGGCTGGACCATTCCACAATCCTACCAGCAGTGGATGAGGGTTCCTATTCCTCCACATCCTCTCCAACACTTAGAGTCCGCTGTTTTGTAAATAGCTGCCATTCTGATGGGTGTAAGATGGTATCTCATTGTAGTTTTGATTTGCATTTCCCTGATAGCAAGCGAAGTGGAGCATTTTATCATGTGTTTTTTAGCTATCTGTATTTCTTCTTTGGAGAAGTTTCTTTTCAGGTCACTTGCACATTTTTTAAATGGGTTTTTTGTCTTTCTATTTTCAAGGTGTAGGATTTATTTATATATGCAGAATATTAGACTCCTATCAAATATATGGTTGCCAAATATTTTCTCCCTTTGGTTAGGCTGCCTTTTTATTTTCTTAATAACATCCTTTCAGGTGCAGAAATTTTTAATTTTGAGGAGATCCCATTTATCTATTTTTTCTCTTGCTGGTCGTGCTTTGGCTGTGAAGTTCATGAAATCATTTCCTATTACAAGGAACTATAGATGCTTGCCTACATTATCTTCCAAGGTCTTTATGGTTTTGGCTCTTATATTTAGATCTTTGATCCATCTTGAGTTGATTTTTGTATAAGGTGTGAGATAGTATTCTTCTCTAATTCTTTTGGATATGGATATCCAGTTTTCCAAGCATCACTTGTTAAAGAGGCCATTCTCTCCCAACTGTGGGGACTCGGTAGCCTTGTTGAATGAATGTATATGTGAGGATATATATCAGAACTTCCAATTCAATTCCATTGGTCAGTAGGTCTATCCTTATGCCAATACCAGGCAGTTTTGATAACTGTAGCTTTGTAATATGTTTTAAAGTCCAGTAATGTGATACTTCCAACTTCATTTTTCTTTTTCAATATGTCTTTGCCAATTCTGGGCCTCTTAACTTTCCAAATATATTTTGTGGTTAGTTTTTCCAGTTCCTTAAAAAATATAGTGTTGATTTTTATTGGGATTGCATTGA
>JAQZBX010036751.1:0-24057 GCA_029593785.1 Cabassous unicinctus
CCCCCCCGCCTTCCCCTGTGTGGTGCCCTCCCGAGGGAGGGCCCGCCCGCCTGCTGGGGGCAGTGGCGCGTGGGGTGACAGCACGGGCTGGAGACAGGCAGCTCTGCGTCCAGATGTAGCTCCTCTTAGGAGTTTGGTTCATGTTGAGAAAACACACACGCAAATGGGATTGAAATGGTATATATTGACGCTACCTGTACAAAATGAGGTTTCAGATTTATGTACCTAACAACCCAATTCCCCATTTTCTTTAGGATTGATCTGGTCTTCCTCTCCAGGCTGAACAGGATGGGTAGCGAAATGAATTAACCTTTGGCTCTAACCAGCTTAAGCAGGTCACGTACCACCTTTAAGACAAAATGCTCAGCCTGTCTGAGGTGGGTCTGGGTGAAGGAGGGGACCAGGGGCGCAGTGGCCCCTGACAGCAGAGGGAAGCTCTGCTCCTCCAGGCTCTGACTGCAACGAGAGCCGCTGGCCTTCACCGCATAACAAGGCGCCTGGGGTAACTGGGGAGCCAGTATCATCACATGGGCAGAGGCCCCGTGGCTGCATCAGCCTCACCTCAGTCTCTCAGGCATTGAAGGCTGCTCTGGGGCTCCGTCACGGCCTCCATCGGCCCCTGACTCACCCACAGTCCACCCCAGGCCTCTGCTTTGGGCAGCCTCAGCCCAAGAGGAGCCCAGGAAAGCCAAGCATCAGCACGGGTCCACTCTGCAGCCTTCTCCATGTAGCTCGGCACCCAGAGGCTGACCCGTGGGGACTGGCCATGGCTCCGTGGCCTCCCGGCTTCCAGCTGGGCTTGGCCAATGGGGGAACCTGCAAGACAGCAAAGGGAGGGAGGACAGTGACATGGCTTTTCTCTCTCTCGTCCTCTCTCCTCTATCAAGGGCCACAGCTACGGCAGGCAACCTGACCATCCAGCTCCCCTCTCCAAGCCCAGCTCCCTCCCTGCCTCAGTTTCCTGAGGCTGCTGAAACAAAGGACCGCAAACTAGGTGGCTCAACACAACAGAACTGCATTGTCTCCCCGTTCTGGAGAGAGAAGTAGAAGCCCCAACTGAGGCATCGACAGGACCACGCCTCCTCCGACGCCTGTAGGAAAGAATCTGCCCCCCACCTCTCTCCTGGCTCCCGGCAGCGGCTTAGGACAATCTGTGGCATGCTCTGCCCACTCGTCAAACGGCGTTCTGGATCCAATTCTTCTCTTCTTTTATGGCTTGGGGTGCACCCTAATCCAGTTTGGCCTCATCTTAACTAATGTCTTCAAAAACCTTATTTCCAAGCAAGGCCCCATCTATGGGGCCAGGGGCTCCGACTTGAACTTGTCTTTCTGGGGGGACCACAATTCAACCCCTAACACTCCCCTGGGTCTTTGAGGCTTAGGAGTGGCGGCAGGTCCCTGCTTTTGCGAGCTCCAGGTCCTGTACTACCCTTCACTGGTTTCTCGACACCTTGCCCATATTTTTGGCAAGTCCCCAGCCTGAGCGGACCATCTGTTCCTGCCAGAACCCGCCTGATGCCCAAGACACGCTCCAGCACCGTCTTCATGCTGATGCGGCCCCGGGTAGCGCCTGCCTGCTCGAGGTGCAGCCCCCCTCCAGGTCCTGCACAGGAACCAGAGCAGAAGCCCCCCCACCCCAACATCCCCACTTCCCCATAACGCCCCATTGAGGTTCTGCCTCTCCCAAGGCTGGAGGAGGAAAGTCAGCACCCCCACACCTGACCCTTCCCTCTGCTCTCCTGCACAAACCGCGTTCCCCAGGACGGCAGCCAGTCTCTACAGTGTCTTTGTGTAAAGTTCCATCTGGCAGAAAATTGTCATAATGGACTGATGGAAAGCCATCAGGACAAATACACACATCTATGGTTTCTCTGCCATGAATGGCTCCCCCTAGAGTTGTCCTTGCACAGTGCACAACCTGCACTCCCTGGCCCCGCCTCCCTGGCTTGCCTCAGGGTGTCATCTAGCTCTTCTTCCCAGCTCCACCCTCATGACTAAGCATGTCTACGCCTTGGGAGGAACTCCCAGGTCTAGTGGTCAAAGCCAACTTTTTGCTGGAAAGATCAAGTACCCACCCTGCCCTATTGAGGTAGATTTGGGAGGTTGGTTGCTTCAAGGAGATCATGTTAAAAGGTGGAAGTTAAAAAGTGTCAGCCTTAGTATTTGCAAAAATATCTCCTCCGTGGCATGTGCTGGAGACTCTAGTCGCCTGAGCTCCCTCCTCACGAGCTTGTGAATTCCTTCTTTCCCCCGTTTTACAGATATTGAAATTGAGGCTCCCGGTGGCCAAGCAACCCCTGCCTCACGAGATGCTATTCTGTGTGGGTCTTCCCGCTGCCCGATCCCCTGGCCACTCAGTAAACTGCAAGAAAGAGCACGGGAGATGTCCTCTGGGGACCCTCGCCCTGGTTTTAAAAGCGGCTCCTGGGCATTTTCGGCCATCTGAACGCCTGGGCTGCGAGCACGGATGTCAGTGTTCACTTAGGGAAAATTTTTACACCGCAGTCAAAAGCAATTGAAGAAGCAAACGCCAGGGTGATGATACCGACAGTGCTCGTAACCTTTAATGACCGCGGCGCTCGCAAGGGTGTAGTTCAGGAAGGACTGACGTTTAAGCCAAAAGCTCTTGTTAGAATCCAATCATCTTCAGCAATGAGCATTAGCAGGAAGTGCCTACCGTGAACAAAAACACAGGAAAGGTTAATGGCCTTTTGTTGCTGAAACGATTCTGGATTTTATCTCATGTTTCGACTCATCCTTGGATCATGATAGGCTTACGTTTTTGTGTTTTTTTTTCTTTTTGGTAATCAGGAGAAAAATTGATTACTAAAATTATAATTAAGAGCTGGGAAAATATGCAATAATTTGGCTGCTTCATTTTGCACATATTTCAGCTTAATTGCATGATTTTACTAATGAAGAT
The DNA here is from genome assembly GCA_029593785.1 of Cabassous unicinctus. Lineage (NCBI taxonomy): Eukaryota > Metazoa > Chordata > Mammalia > Cingulata > Chlamyphoridae > Cabassous > Cabassous unicinctus. The sequence continues at coordinate 2,924 of JAQZBX010036751.1, forward strand.
ATTTGCATGAATATTTTCAGTGGCTGCATTCAGTGTGGTGTATAATGAATGATACTCCACTAAGCACATGGCTTCATTTATTGTTGGACCCAGAACAGAACAGAGGCCAAAACCCATCAGTGAGACATGCAAAGAGGCTGCCTAGGACCACGTGTCGGGATTTTAACTAGTAACCCTTTCCGCTTCCCCAGCAGAGCGGACGCTGTCTACTTTGTACAACTGTATCCTTTTCCAATTTCAAAAAAGACTGAGAGATACCAAAGAAAATGGAAGCTCCACCCTTCTTACCCCTTTTTAAAAAAATTTAAAAATATGCTATATTTTTATATCAATGTTACAAGTTACTCAGTTAACACAGGTGATTACACTCCCACCACCACCCTTATTTTTTGTTCATTCCTCAGTCTTGAGGGATTTGGGACGATGTCAGCTCTGACTGCTTCAGGCTGAGAAGGAACAAAGATACCACAGGGCGGAGGAATGGAATTGTTTTGCTTGCAGTTGAACCACTTTTTTAAAAGTACATTTAAAAAGAAGTATTTTGTTCATCTCTCTTCAATTTTCCTCCCCACACGGGATTACAACTGACATCCATTTTTTCAATAACAAATGTGGTTCCTATAAAATCACACAGAAATTAAAAAATACATTTTAAAAAAATTATCCATACTGATACTACTTAGAGGGAACCACTGTTTAAATTTAGAGGCATATTATTCTAAATATTCTTCCTTTGCATAAATATGCTTTTGGCTTTTCACTAAAATGCATTATACCATACACATAGTTTGTTATTTAAACTTTATTTTCACTGAACAATAAATTGTGAACACTTGTATCAATTAATATTTTTTTACCATCTGTATAAAGACACAAAATTTTTCATAGCATGTATATTCTACAATTTGTTTAAATGATCCCCTTTTGTTGGACATTTAGGTTAAGTCCAATTGTTCACTATTATACACAGTGAACATTCTAAAAGCTCTTTGAGTGCATCTATGATTATTTTCTTATGATAAATTCACAGATGATTGAAAATCCTTGAAAGAAAATGTTGCCAAATCTCACCCCTAGAAATACATAACTTTAAAATCCCGCCAGCAGTTTGGGGTAAGGCCCATTTACCTGCACTCTCAACAACATTGGGAGATAGATGCTGTCCTTTGAAAAGGATAGGTAAAAACGTTATCTCTTTGTTGATTTATTTGAATTTCTTTCATTATTAGTGAAGCTAGTGATTATCAGACATTTACGGTTCTTCTTTGTGAATTGTCAACTCATGTGCTTTGCCTATCTTTAAAATTTGGGTCAATTTTTCTTTGCTTTGTAGGATCTCTCTGTGTTTTAAGGCTATGAACCTTTCACCTTCCACACATGGTACAACTACTTTTCCAGTGATTTTAATATTTTTTATTTGTGCAAAAAATGAAATGATTACATTTTGCTGACCATGTTCATTCTGTGTAAGAGGTCCAGGCTGGGACAGGCTGGCAGGTCAAGGTAACAGCCCCTGCACCCACCCAGGGTCAAGGTGCCTTACCTGCAGCGGTTCACTTAAATCTCACAGTGTCATCGTCAGCACTTTATTCAAAGGGCTTAAGTACTTGCCCCAGGTCACTCGGCTGGTAAGGGAGGAGCTAGGATTTGAACCCAAGACCCAAGCAATCTGTCCACATACTGTTGCTAAGAGCAACAAACAACACAGCTAGCGCCCATTGTTGTGAAGCCCAGGTTTCAGCCAGCTGCACCTGTAGCGACTTGTATCAATTAGGAATGCTTGGCACAAGTAATAGAAGATCCAACTACAGAGGCTTGAACAAAAATAAGTAAAAAGCCGTTTAATTATTGCTACATTTGACATGTGAATGGTGAATTGTGTGTGAACATGTTTGTCAAAACCTTGAAGTATCTTCAAAGATGTCTATGACTTTGTGTGTTTTATAGATATTTGGGCATCAAGAAAGTGGGACAAGAGCTTTGCCTCCCGAATACGTCTGGACTGCTTTGAAAGGCTTGAGTGAGAAGGCAGAAGCTGAAAGAATCAGTGAAGAGCCTAAGAAAAGGTGGCTGAGGCTGCAAGCGGGTTGTGTGCCTTGGGTAGGAATTTCAGGGGCTCCTGCACTTTGTACCCGTTGCACTGGGCGAGCCACAGATGTCCTGCGGGGCCAGCAGGAGTGTCTGTGCAGGAGTTCGAGGCAGCACCACCCAGTTCTGGTCAACCTATGGTGCGCGTTCCTCGGCCCAACTACCCAGCGTGGGTGCAAGTGCCTGGGAACCCCTGGTGAGGCCAAACCCTCGTGATGAGAGAGTTTGGGGGTTCCAGCAGCTTCCTACTGCTGTGTGGGGGGAAGGGAATAAAAAAAAAAAAGATAGCAAGGGCTCTGAGAGCCAAGAAGCCAAGTGAAACCTTCCCCAACTCATCATCAGCTTCCTGCAGGAAGGGAGAAGCTCCCTGGGATGCAGACGGAGAAGAGTCAGCCAGCCGCTCAGGGAGCTCTTGGACATTGGGCCAAGCTGAGGTTGACGTGAGAACGGCTTTGGTTTCCAAGCCGAGACTCTGCATGACTTGAATCCGGGAAAAGTCAGGAAGCCTAAGAAAAGAACAAAATACTGTTCTTTTAAAAAGCTAATTCCTAGATAAAACTCTAAGAGACATGAAAACATATGTCCACACCAAAATTTGTACACGAATGTTTATAGCAGCATTATTCATAGTAGCTGAAAGGTGAAAACAGCCCAAATGTCCATCAGCTGAGGAATGGATAAGCAAACTATGGTATATCCATGCAAGGGAATATATTTTTTTATTAAAGAAGCTGTAGGTTTGCAGAAAAACCATGCATAAAATACAGAGTTCCAATACACCACCCTGTTAGTACCTTGCACAAACAATGGAATGTTTTTTGACCATAAAAAGGAACAAAGTACTGATAAGTGCTACAACCTGGGTAAACCTTGAAAACATTATGCTCAGGGAAAGAAGCCAGTCACAAAGGACAATACTGTGTGATTCCATTTACATGGAATGTCCGGAACAGGGAAAACTATACAGATAGGAAGTAGATTAGTGGTTGCATAAGCTGGAAGTGGGAGAGCGAGTTGGGGGTGGGAGAGAGCGGGATGGTGGCTAAAGAGGATGGGGTTTCTTTTTGAGGCGATGGAAATGTTCTAAAATCAGCCATGGCTGATGCTTGCACAGCTCTGTGACTGCACTAAAAAACGATGCAACTGTACACTTTAAATGGGTAAATTGCATGGTGTGTGAATTCTACCTCAATAAAGCTGTTAAAAAAATAAAAGCTATTTAACATGACTATGAAAAGCAATGAATGATCCTAGATTGGATCCTGGATTGAGGAGAAACCACTACAAAGCATTCTAATGAGCAGTGGAATACAGACTCCTTTTTAGGTAGGATTATCTCAACTCTACCTACTGAATTGTCAAGTGCAAACTTCCTGAACTTGATAATTGTATATGATTATATAAGAGGATGTTCTTATTTTTAGGAGATACACACCAAAGTACTTAAGGGTAAAGTGTCATGATGCCAACAACTTGTTCTAGCTCAGAGGCCAAGGAAGAATCTCCTAAGAAAATTCTGGAAGATGACGTTATTTGTTAATGTATATGTTAGAATCGATGAAGCTAGGTGAAAGGTATATGTATTGGGGAGTTCATTGTGCCATTTGTAACTTTTCTGTAGGTTTGTACTTTAAAAAAATTGAACATTTTTTAGTGTAATTTAAAATTCTAGGTGTTATGGCCATGCGTGTTGAAAGATAACAGTTGTTGACAGAAGAGCACAGATTGCTGAGTCCTTCCTGATGTGGCCCCTAATGACCGGTGGTGCACTCTTCCCTGGGTGCGTGGAGCCAACTGCTGGATGGCGTCCCGCTGTGCCGGTCAGAGCCGGCCTCGGGCGGAGAGGCACCTCACCAGGGTCACAGCCTTCCCAGCCATGCTGCACGACCATGACGGATCAGTGCCGGAGTCTAAAGACGGCCCTCTCGGCCCAGTCGGGTGCTGTGGGTTGAAGTGTGTCTCCCAGAAAGATAAGTCCTAACCCCCGGTACCCGTGAACGTCAACTTACTGGGAAATGGGGTCTCTGCAGATGCGACTGAACGAAGATGACGTTCTACTGGATTAGGCTGGGCCATAAATCCAATGACTAGTGTCTCGAAGAGAAGGCCACATGAAGACACTAAGACACCCTGAGAGAGTGCAGCAGGACATGGAGGCCGAGCGCAGAGGGATGCCGCCGCAAGCCAAGGAATGCCAAGTGTTGCCGGCAAAGAGCAGAAGCTTGGAGAGAGGCGCAGCACCGAGCCTCCTTCAGAGACCCCCAAACTGTGAGAGAATGTGATTTCTGTTGTTTTAGGCTGCCCAACTCATGGCCATTTATCATGGCAGCCCTAGGGAGCTGATATGTGGGGACAACTCGGAGGGCCATCCTAGCTCGACGGCCAGAGCTCCTTGCCACCCAGCTCCACCCTCTGCACTCACAGATTCGACCCCAGCGCCCAGCGGATGAACGCGCTGCATGTCGGCTCCATCTCAGAGCCTTGTCCCCGAAACCACCCCTCACCGGTGCCCTGCTTCCCCCTTGACATCTCTTCTGTTAAAACCATGTCATCTGAAATCATTCAAATGTCCAGATACAAAGAGAGAACATGGCGCTGATGCCTATGTGCTCCCACCCAGGTTTATCAGGTCTCAGCCCACGGCCACATTTCCCCCGCGCTCGTTTTTCATAAAGAATCAAACATCACTGATTCTGCTCAGGAACCCAACGTGCCACCTCCAGCCCCTTTCTTTCCCTTTCTCCCCCAAGGTTCTTCTGTCATAAATTTGGTGTTTCTCCTTCATGTGCATGTTTTTGTACATTTAATATGTATTTATGCATCCATAAACAATATGCTATTGTCGTCTAGGTTTTTAATCTTCATATAAATATTATCATTCAGAGCACATCCTTCCATAACTTGCTTTGCCGGCTCACATTGTTTATGAAATTCATCCAGGTGGGCATAGGTGGTTTTTGACCATTCAATTTACCTTATGTTTCGAATTCCACTGATTTTTAATATAGCCCCATAGCTTTTATCCTTTCTCCTGTGGATGGACATTTAAGTTGTATCCAATTGTTCCTCTTCACAAACAATGCTATAGTTAATGTCCTCACACACTTCTCCTTGAGCTCCCGTGACAGTTTCACAGGGGTAGATTAACCTATTAGGGAAATAAACCTGGTGGGAGGGATGGCGTTTAGCAGGAAGCCTCCCCCTGAGTCTCAGACAAAGCACCCAACTAGATGTTTGGGCCATGCAACTCACATCCCCATTCTCAGTCCCTTCTCTACCTATTGCACTTTGTCTCCCAGTGGTATAATTACTGTATCAGTCAGGTTTTTGCTGCAATAATGCCGTGTAACAAACGATCCCAGAACTCAAAGGCTACATCCAATATTTATTTCTCATTCATGCATCCACATGTGAATTGGGCTCAGTTTTGTTCCCAGCTGTGCGTTGGGTTCCAATCTGCTCCATGGGTCTTTCATTCCAACACGTAGGCTGGAGGGGCAACAGCTTCCTGGGATGTGCTCTTCTCATGGCAAAAGGCTGGGGAGTAAGAGGCCAAGCCAAGCCATGAAAGCACATTAAAGCGTCTGGTCTGACACGGTATACATTATATCCACTCACAGTCCATTGGCCAAAGCAAGTTACATGGCTAATCCCAACAGCAGTGGAGAGAAGAGTATGTTCCTGCAACCACGCCTTGGTCAGGGCTGGACAGAAGGAAGAATTGTGTAGAAATAACACCATCCACCATAGATAGTGACCTTCCACTCCCTGTGCTCCTCCCACCACCACACATATACATGTGTACGCACACACACACGTGCACACACTCACATATATGTACACAATATACACACATACACACTTGTACACATGCACATACACACTCACACACATACACACGCGCACACACTCACACACAGATACAGACATGTGCACACACTTACACACTTTAATTGCACACACATTTACATGTGCACACACACCCGCACACACTTTCAACCAGGGTCCCTTCTCTCCCTTCCTCCCCCAGTTACCTACTGTCTACTGCCCCGTTCCCCACCAATTGGTTCCACAGCTGAATTGGGGTGGGGAGCGCTCAGCCAGACAGCTGATGGGTACATGATAAACAAGGGGAACAAAAATACCATAAGAAAGGTCACAATGTGGAGGAAGTTGAACTTGCCAAAAACCACCCCAGAAGACTAAAACAACCAATTGGAAGTAATAATATGATAAGCCAATGGGATGGAGAGTGAGGCCACCTGTGGGACAAGCTCAAGGTACGATTGAGGGTGGCCCAGCTGCCTCTCAGGAGGCAGGATGTGCTTTGCTGCAAAGCCTCTGTGCTGGGGAATAGGTTTTGTACAATATGACAGAGATGAATGCCTGGGACAAGAAGAATGCTCTAGGGGAACCAAGGCAGCCATTCCTTTCCGCTGTCCCCACCCAGCACTCAGCCCCTCCTTTATTTATTTATTATTTATTTATTTATTTACTAGGTACTGGGGCTAGGGACTGAACCCAGGATCTAGCATGTGGTATGCCGGCACTCAGCCACATGAGCTACATGGGCTCCTAAGGCCCTCCTTTAAATAAAAGTTGATAAAATATTTAAAGAATGTCACTTTGAGGGGTTCCAAGTATTATTCTGCCTGGGACACCCATATCCATGCTTGACCCTGACAATAGATTCTGGGACTCTGATATTTTTTTTCAGGTTTAAGCTTTCAATTCCATAAGGAAAGCATGTCACGATAAAGTATTAGCTGTGGATGTTTGCTGATTGCACATCCAGCATCCATGGCCTCTTTCTCCTGGCCCACAGCTCCAATTCAGGCAATGGACACCTGGACAGTGCAGACCAGTGAGTGGGAGTGAAGCCACAGGTGCTGGAGGGGTGGGCAAAGGGACTCAGGCTCAGGACTGAGGCAGCCGTGTGGCCAGCAGAAGGGAGTCAGCCTGAGAGTAAAGTTGACACAAGTCCGAACCACCTGGGGAGATTTGGAGGAACATAAGCCAATACATTCCCAAGCCATTTTAAGACTGCCTCTTTATTGTTCATGACATACAGAGGCCAAGCCAGTCCAACACCCAGACCCGCCCAGGCTGACTCTAGAGAAAGCACTGTGTGTGCAGAGGCAGCTGAGCCTCAAATTCCAAATGCTTGGGACCCGAAGCCAGTCCCTGCTGCCAATGCCACACAGCCCTCGGGGGATGCTGCTCCCCTTCCAAGGTCTGAACCAAAGGAGGCACAAAAGAAAGACCGCTGAGTACTAAAGCAAAGTGATGGTGACTCTTTGGGGAGAATCATGAAGCCTTGGTGTGATCTGGATTGATTACACCAGGGGAGCTGGCAACTTCTTAAATGGTCATGGAGACGAGATTTCGGACTGGGCTGAAGATGAGATGGGTGTAAGTCAGGGCAGATAAAAGACACTGGAGACCACCTGGGCAACTGCAAAAAGAATACCCTAATGTTTGCTGAGCACTTTCATGGACAAGGTTTAAGCTGCCTAATGGGCAATAGCTTTGATTAAAAGGACCAGGGAGAAGGTGGACAAGCCAGTCACCCAAAGCCCCATGACAAATAAAAGTAGAACACAGCACCTGCTGCTCATTTATCCCAAGCAGTTAGGACCTCTGGAAATAAACCTGCTTTGAAATGGCGGACCCTCTCTCACACTGTTGTGAGAGATTCACCAATGTCAGTTTTAAAGGGCTAGCTATCTTCTCTTCTGTTGGCAGCAGAATTGAAATACCAGAGAGGACATCCCTTTTAAGTATTTAGCTTCACTGAGTGCCCCATATTTGCAAATACTCCTCTTGCCTGATTATTTGGAACAAGGGTTATTTGCTAAGGATTTGAACGGGGTCCGCCTTACACAAGACACGGCATGCGAGCTACAAATTCCACCCGGAATTGTCATCAAGCCCCCACTCCCACGAGCACGGAGCCATGTATGATAGCTCGTAGGTTTTCCCATTTAGCTTGTTAATGAGTAAAAGGCTAGGTGGCTAGAGCACACCCAAGGAATATGGTTTGTTTAATTAAACAATAAGAGAATAGCATCAAAATCAATACTCAATTCCATTTCTAAGAGTCAGAGGCACCGAAATTCTGTATAGGTCATTCGTGTTGTGGATTAACATGCTCCCAAATAATAGACCAAATAGCCATCTTTCAACGTACCTGGCTTTTTCACTTCATTCTGGCTTGGCAAAACAGGAACCGTTATTCAGAGTTAGGAAATCAATAACGAGCCAATTATTGATCGGCACACACTATTAAGCAGGCTTAAAAAGCTGCAGGAGGGCTTTGAGAAGATGCTTGCTGTGTTCCTTAGGGCAATAGCTGTGCAGTTCCAGCTTTCAATTCCCCGTCACATGCTCACCAAGATTTACGGGGCTTTTGTAATATCTAATTGGGATCGGGAACAAAACTCTCGCTTTCACTCTGTGTTTTAACCGTTCATCAACTCTCAATGAAAAGGACAGAAAAAATAAAATCTTAGAAATCACGGGGAGGGAACCTCAGAGTAAATGAAGGACTCTCTCCTATACTATGCAAAAATTGTTTCATTAAATTTCAAAATCAACACGTCATCTCCACTCATGAAGGCTCAGAAAGGCGTGAAACTGAGGCTCAGAAAGGTGAGCTAACTTGACCAGTGTCACTCAGCTGACAGTGGTGGAACGAGAGTCAAACGGACACCTGATGGGAAGGCCACGCCCTTTCCACCAGGCTTTACTCCAGGTTCTCTCTGAGCCCGATTATTTCAGGGAGGTCAGTAAGATGCACAGAGTGGGAGGGGCAACACCATCAGGGAAGGTGGGGGAACTCACTAGCCGTATGATTGGCAAGAACAATTGCCTCTCCATCTGCACTATCCCCTCCCTGCCTCCACGGTCAATACCTTACTTAACATAGCCAGCGGTTGCACTCTTATTATGGCCACCACATTCCATTGCGGGTCCGGAGGTACCAGTAACTCCCAGAGCTGCTCATACAAGCTCTTTGGCTGGGTCTTCTCCTCCTTACTCATGGGGACTGGACTGGCAGGAGTTGGGGGGGTGTGATTGCAGTAAGACTAGTTCCTAGCATTCGCCCTTGCTTAATTTACTTCAGCTGGTCTCCAACCATCATTTCAACCTTTTAAGATGTTTTTGAATCTTAATTCTGTCATTTAGTGTGAGGCATCTCTTTGTGTTCTATCCCATCTCCAAGTCTGATAAATAAATCTTCTATTCCATCAGAGGTGAGCAAAAGAATGAATATACAAATGGAAATGAACTGTTAGCTCTAGAGGAACATTTTCTCATCAAAGGGCCCAGACAGCCAAGAGGTACAAAGTCCTGCCAAAGTTCCTTCACTCCTTCCTGCAGAACCGGTAACAGAGCAAAGCTCCCATCTGTCTAAATAACAAAGGTCCTCCTTGTGGCTTGTGCTATAACCCTGCTCACCTCTGGGTCCCCAGCACCCAACCTGCACAAGTCTGCTCACAGATGCTTGTTGAATGAATGAAGAGATGAAGGAATGATCTACACTTTTGCTCCCCAACCTCTGCCCATGCCATCTCAGCATACCGGTATTTTTGGAACCAGTCCATTGGGTTTCTAGAGTGGTGGTTCTTGACTGGGCAGTTATCAGCCGCTGTGGAGGTTTGTCAGGGTGGAGGGGGTTTCTGGTGGTCACAGTAGCTGGGGTGGGCAGGGGCCTTCTCTAGAATGCTAGATGCCCTGCAGTGCGTGGAACTATTGCAATCAAGAAAAAATGGTTGCTGTCCTTCTGTCCTCTCAGTGGGCATTCCTGAAGGTGGACCCCTCTGTTTACATGTAAACATAAGGCATCTCCAACATGGTTTCAATAGACCTAAATTATACTAGTTTGTATTCTCATGGATATGAGTACAAAAGTGATCAAAGAAGGCATGGCTCTGTTCAAGGCGCTCGTGGTCTGGTCAAGGATTTACGAGTGTCATGAGGGTGTCTGAGGAACTCTGCCACCTCCGGTGCATAGCAGAGTCTTCCTGGAGGAGGCGATTCTGGAGCTGGGAGGCAGTGTAGGCGCTAACTAGGTGAACAGGGAAAGGGAGAACAGTCCAGGAGAGGGAAACGGCATGTATAAAGACCCCGTGGCAAGCAGTGAAAAGGCGACCGCTACTTTTTCCTTCACGTCTGACCCCCACATTGGAGTGGAAGCTTCTTGAAGGCCAAGGCCATGTCTTTCCCGTCATTGAGTCCTGCCGGTACCTCTCCCAGCGCCAGAAACCCAGGGCCCACTAGGAAAATGTTAGTTGTCGTTGATGTGAGGTCAGGCAGTGCTATAAAGACCATTCCAGATCAGAGGGGAAGGGGCAGCCGTCAAGGCCTCAGGATGCCCTGTCCATAACCTACTGCTTCTTTAGTTTGAGGAATCATTTCCTTTCTTTGGTCTCAGTTTCCCCTTCTATAAAATGCAGGCTCTAGGTCAGCTGATCAGGACGCTCCTTCCTGCATAGCAATTAGGTCCTCGTCGTCTAGCTTGAACTGAAACATGCACATCCAGGCCCCGGCATTCATTTTAATACGAATTGGATGACTCCACATCAGACAAGGCTCTATTCTGAGTCAGGAACTAACCATTTAAGAGGTAGAGATAGGGAAGGGGAATTATAACCAGCCGCCAAAGGCTCTCTGCTCACGATTAGCTTTGAGGCTTTGGAGAAGGAAGAGAGGCTCTTCCTCTTCTCGGAGGGCAAACACGCCGTTTTTTATTCCCTCGGAGGAAACTGAAGGGCTTGTGGAGGCTCAGAAAGAACCACCAAGGGGCCAGGAAGATGCTTTGGGGACTCTTTGTCCCACCCTCTGGGCTTTTAAATGCTTGCTGTTACAGATCTGATCATAAAAGGAATGCTTTTCTGGAGATCTCTGCATTAATTACCATCATCAGAGACACATTATCCATATTTACATAATAGCTTCCCAGGTTTTGCTAGTTTAGAGAGAGGCTAACAAATTTGTAGCGATTAAGGAACACAAATTGCTCTGGTCTGTTTTAAATTCTGCAAATGGAAAACCTTGCCTGTTTAGAGAGGTGGCTAGAACCCACAGCAATTATGTCTAATAATTTGTTCGTGTTGGAGATGCACAAAGATACAGCTTAAAATGTGTTCCTTAATGTCATAAGTGAAAAAAGAAATGCATTTTAAGAAACCATAATCGAGTTAGGCATATTAATTTGATTGCGTATTTTTTACAAAATGTAAAAAACTCCCGATAGGTCTTAAAAAGAGACAGCTGGAGCCTGTACCCTAACTTTTACCGCCTAATTGCTCTGTCTTGGAGACTGATGGGCAGGTCTTGGTTTAACGGTGGCAGGATGGGATCAGAAGAGCGGCTGGATGTAGGTGGCCAGGCTGGAAAGACAGGTCGAGAAGGCTGGTTATTAGGAGACGCCATCCGAGCTCTTGCCAGCTCCCAGGCTTGATTTTCTCAAAACATTGTGAGGCTACACATCCAAAGGGCTCAATGAATTCTAAACAGGATAAGCCCAAATAGACTCACACTGTGCCGTGTTATAATCAAACGTTGAATGCCAGAGATAAAGAGAGAATCCTGAAAGCTGCAAGAGACAAGCAACATGTCACATACAAGAGAGCCTCAGTGAGATTAAATGCTGATTTCTCATCAGAGGAGGCAAGAAGGCAGTGGGATGACATATTTAATGTGCGAAAGCAAAAAAAACCTGCCAACGAAGAATTCTGAATCTGGCAAAACTGTTTCAAAAATGAGGGAGGAATTAAGACATTCCCAGATAAACAAAAGCTGAAGGACTTTGTCACCACTGAAATGGCCCTGTAAGAAATGCTGGAAGTAGCTCTTCAGGTTGAAAGGAAAGGACACTAGACAATGGACTGAAGTCACATGGAGAAATAAAGAGCTCCAGTAAAGATAATGACATGGATAAGTAGAAATAAATACTAGTACCATTGTGTTTTTTATTTGTAACTCCATTTTTTACTTCCTACAAGATCTAAAAGGCAAATTCATAAAATGTAATGATAAATCAATGGTTTGGGACTCGTAATATAAAAATATGTAATTTGTGACAAGAACTACGTAAAGGAGAGTGACAGAGGGATATAGGAACATAGTTTATGTGCACTATAGACGTTGTTAAGTTGGTATCAAAGCCAACAAGAGTATTATAAATAGAGGATGTTCAATTTAAGCCCAATAGTAAACACAAAAAATATCATAGAATATGCAAACTCAAAGAGACAGAAAGTAGTGCACAGGTTACCAGGGGTGGGGGAGCAGCAGGCAGTGGGAAGTTAATGCCAAACGAGCGCAGGCTTTCTGCTGGGGTGAAAGGAAGTTTCCAGCAATGGGTGGTGGTGAGCGGACTGTAACACCATGAATGAGATTCACCCCACTAAATGGTTTGCTTGGGAGGGGCTGAGATGGGAAGACTTATGTTGTCTATATGTTTCCATGATGAATAAAATAGAAACTAAAGAGACAATAACAATTAAATGCAATACATGATACTGGATGGGGTCAAAGAATGGAAGAGAAAAGGCTAGAAAGGACTTTAATTGGGACCTAAGAAAAAACTGGAATCTAGATTGTAAGCTACATGTCAACATTAAATTTCTTAAACTTGGTAATTGCTCTTAAGTGGTTACATAAGTTAATACCCTTGTTCGCAGGAAACATACTTAGAAGTATTATATGTTCAAGAATTATGATGTGTGCAACCTGCTCTCAAATGTTCAGAAAATAGATGGATAGGTGGACGGATGGATGGATGGATGGATGGATGGAAAGACTGATACGGCAAAAGTGGCACAGTGTGAAACCTAGTGGATCTGGGTGTGGATCTGGGTATGGATCCGGGTATGGGGGGAATGCTGGAGTTCTCTGTATGGGGTTTGTATTATTTTTGTAACATCCAGTATGTTTGAAATTAATTTGAAATAAAAAGTTTTTAAAAATCATCGCTCCCCAGGCTCAGAAAGGCCGGTGCAGTTGGGGTGACAGTTACTGTTTTCTGCACAGAGCCCTTGTCTTCCTCTGGACATAGCAGCGCCCTCTCATCTCAGCTGTGGCTCTCATGCCCAGATAGCACCAGAACCCCCCGAGGGCTCCTTGGACCAGGTGCTGGACCACAGCTGCGGAGGCGGGAGCCGGCACTGTGCCTCCACGGTGGGACCCAAGGATTTGCGCTCTTAGCGGGTTCCCAGGTGATGCCACCGAGGTGGGGGCTGCCTCCCTGTGCAAGGCCACCAACCATGCAGTTGGGCGAAGGCCGTGTGGCCTGAGCTGGGCTTTCCCATGGATTGTCTTCAAATCCGAATAAAAGAAGGCAGCCCCTTTCTCGCCAGTGGCAAGACAGGGGTCTGGGAACTGGGTCCAGCTCCTGGCCAGAGCTGATCTGAGAGAAAGAAGGCGATGCACAGACGACAGACAAATAACTCCTGGTTCCCATCCCTGAGGCCTGTCCTTTGCAAGATTTGACAAGGTAAACTCATGACCTACCCTCTGTGCCTTGGCCAGTTTAAGCTGGAGCTGTCCCCTGCAGCCCCGAGAATTCTGACTCCAGGAGTCCTATCCAGAAGGCCAAGGTAGGACTATGCGCTCACGACCTGCTGGAAGCTGGTCTGGGTGGGCAGAGGTGGTGGGCGGGGAGGTGGAATGAGCATGAGCCGGGGGGAGGGTTGCCAGACAAAAGTCAGGGTGCACGGTTACATTCCAATCTCAGAGGAACAATGAACACTTTTTAGTTTAAGTTTGTCCCAGTATCACAATGTGGTTCATATTCATATTCAGTCCAGGGTCCTGGATTTGTATTTTCTAACTCTGGCGGCCCTGGCTTAGGAGCAAGGCAGACCTGAGGCTGGCCCTCAGCTCTATCTGTCCAGATCCACCCCGGGTGCAGGTGACCCTGGGGGCTGCGTTCCCAGGCTCCTGTGCAAGCTGGGCTGGCCGGTGCTGGCAGTGATGGGAGGGCAGGAGGAAAGGAGAAGCCGGAGAGTTTCTGTCCCTCCATCTCTGGCCGTGGCTGCCTCTCCTTCAGGGTTCCAGCTTCTGCTGGCCAGCCCACCATGGAGCCGGGGCTCCAAATGCACATGCTGGGGGCGGGTGGGGGGAGGGGAGCAGCAGGAAGGGGAGATGAGGCAAGAAAGAGGCAGCAGCTGTAGTGGTCAGAAGTCTCTAAGCCACCTAAAGGAAGGGAATTGGCTCCCCCTTTTGTGGGAGGTGTGTCAAGGAATTTGTAGCAGGTTTTAACCCCCACGTCATCATTATGCTGCTGTCCCACCGGTTTTCCATGGCCTCCCACCCGTCCTGGAATGCCCTTCCCACAGCTCATCCCAGGCTACCTTCTTCTTAGCCAAGCTTAAAAGCCACCTCCCCTGAGAAGCCTTCCTTGACTGCCCAACGCCAGCATAGTGTCCCCCAGTATTTGTTATCACATCATCTCGTCCGTTTCCGTCCTAGCACTTAGAGTGATGTGTAAACACTTTACGTATCCATTGGTTTCTTTCTTTATTTTTTGTCCACATTCTCTTATTAGAAAGTGAATCCCAAGAGGGCTTGTCCCTCAGTGTGCATTCAGAGGCAGACACTGCCTTCCACAGAGCAAGCATTCAACACGTATTTATGTGGAATAAATGAATGAATGTACTCTTTAAAAAACTCATAGTGAAAACTGCTCTCCCCCAACATTTTCTCGTGAATGTTTTCAGACATGCAGAAATGTTGGAAGAATTGTACAGTAAGCACCCCTACACCCCCCACCGAGAGTCTACACTGGTCAATAGTTTGGAGCTGTGTGCAGCCCAGAAAAACATGTTCTTAAACCTAATCCATTCCTGGGGGCGTGAACCCGTTGTAAGTAGGACTGTTGATGCTACTTAGTTAAGGCGTGGCCCAGCCCGGTCAGGCTGGGTCTTAATCCTGTTAGTGGACGCCTTTAAAGGAGAATGAAATTCAGACAAAGAGAAAGCCCGGGAAGCAAGAAGCTGGAACAGAGCCCAGGAGAGAAGGAAGAGGCCAGGAGACGCCGCCATGTGCCTTGCCACGTCAGGGGAGCGAGCATCGCCAGCAGCCAGCCCCAGAGTACCCGTCTTCAGGGAGAAAGCGTCGCCTGGATGATGCCTTGATTTGGACATGTTCCCGGCCTCCAAACCATGGGTGAATAAGTTCCCATTGTTCAACCTGCCCCATTCCATGGTATTTGCTTAAGCAGCCTAGGAAAACGAGACTAGTTTGCTAGTTGCTTCGTCACACATCTATTCACCTAGCCATCCCTCTCTGCACCGTCATTTTTGGATGCATTTCAGAGTAAAAGTAAATTACAGACACCTTCACCCCTAAACGCTTTGGCATGCATCTCCTTAGAGCTCAATCTTTGCTGTTCTCTTTTTTTCTGTACAATTTATATACATTGAAATGCACAGGCGTCGGGGGTCATTTGCTGAATTTTGAAAAATACATGCACCCATATGACCAGACCCCTAGCCAGGTAGATAATAGTTCCATAACCTCAGAAAGTGGCCTCAGGTCCCTTCCCAGCCCACCTCTGCCCCCACGTCCCCAGGAACAACCACCGTCCTTTGTTTTCACCCTAGGTTAGCTTGGCTTGCCGAGGACTATATATGCCACAGGGTGCACTTTTGGGGTATGGCCTCTTTCACTCAGCAAGCTTCTGAGACTCATCCATGTCGTTGCACTTATCAGTAGTTCATCCCTTTTAATTGCTGAGTAGTATTCCGTCGTCTGAATATATGGCTTGTTTTTGGAAATTCACTCTCCTGTTGATAGACATTACAATTGTTTCCCATTTGGGATAATTACAAATAAAGCTATTACGAACATTTTTTACATGTCTCTGTATAAACATTTTCATTTCTCTTGGGTAAATGTCTGGGAATGGAATTGTTTAGCCATAGGGTAGATGAATGTTTCATTTTAAAAGAACCTTCCAGACCTTTTCCTAAAGGGTTGTAAATATACATGGAAATATGCATGAGCACTGAATTTCTGTTACGATAAGGCTACAAATCAGAACCTCTGCCATCGTTTCAAGGCTGAGGTTCCCTGCATCTGTTGTGCTGCCTGGGTGAGTGTTTTCAACACAAATGTCTCGGGTAACTAGGAACACACAAGGTTGCTGAGTTGGCAAATCCTCCCTTTTTCCAGAACTTCTGCAGAGATCAGAAATAAGAGGCAATTGCTCTCACCGCAGTGTCATATTAATACATAGGAAGCACCATTTGGGAGGTTGTTGGAAGCTGGTAAATTCCTGATCGATTTCCAGGAGCTCTAGCATGGACAGGCAAGGTGAGGGGCCTTTCCATTCAGGCCACTTGGAAGCATGCTGGTAATACATAACCCAGGAGCAGCTTCCTGACCCGCCCTGCAACCCCCTCCACACAAAC
Source organism: Cabassous unicinctus (assembly GCA_029593785.1). Taxonomy (NCBI): domain Eukaryota; kingdom Metazoa; phylum Chordata; class Mammalia; order Cingulata; family Chlamyphoridae; genus Cabassous; species Cabassous unicinctus. Next base: position 19,435 of record JAQZBX010036751.1, read on the forward strand.
ACCCTCCAAAAGCCTTGAGTGGCAGCCACCTGTTCTGTGCCTTTACTGAAGATGTGAAAACAGGAAAAAAGTGGGTTCCAGGACAAAGAGATCATGGAAAAATCCCTTAGAAGTAAAAAACCAGAGTGTAATGGGTCCTTCAAATTTTCTTTGGGTTGAAAATGACCAAAAGCAACTCATATACCTGTCAACAAAACAAGAGGGGAAAATTTTTGACCCATATAACAGAGGGGAGGTGAGGCTTCAAATTACACCATCAGGTCTCCCCAGCTCTGCCCTGCTCTGACAGCTACACTCTTAGACTTCCTTCCCTGGACCAGGCTTACATCCTCAGGCTTAGCAACCTCGTGGGATGAGAGCTTCCCTTTCCTAATGTTCCAACAAAAGCCCCAGAGTCTCAGCGGCTGGCTTGGCTCATGTGCCCCTGCTTGAGCCAATCAGGGCCAGGAGGAGAAAATATATTGATTGGTTGGGTCATGTGCTCAGGCTGGTATCATGGGCTGGGGTCACAAAAATTGCACATGCCAGGAGTAAGGCTGGGGATCCCCTCCCGTCACTAATCAAGGTGCTAACACCAGGAGAGGGGGAAGGGAAGCTGGGCCAGCAAAGCAGCATCTATCTATCACACGCCTTGACTGCTTTCTCAGCCTGTGTGGACGTGCTGCCTGGAGACGTGCGCTAAGGAGGGTCGATGCCAACATGGCGAGCAAGACTTTGAAAAACTGAACATCTAGGACATGAAGACACACTTGCAGTTTCTTCAGTAACATGTAAAATCAGTCTAGTCCTTTACTAACTTTTGCTGAGTTTAACTGTAATTACGCAAGAGTGTCTTTTGAGATTTCTTAGCAACAGACAAAGAGTCACATGCCGCTGGGGACATACTCTATGTGCCTCGCGCTTAAAAATGGGTAAATTAATATAAAGAAAAATGCAAAAAGTAAAATGCACTTCTTTGTCAGTATTGCCATGGGAAAAGGCATAGAAAATATTGAAGATCTGAAGAAACTAGAATGAAAAGAAAGTATGCTGTGTGGGAGGTTTTCCATACAATTGGATGAAAGTACAGATTTTTTAAAAAAAACATGTCATAGATAATGGTATTTGCTAGGTTTTGTTTCAATAAAGCAGTACAGAAAAGACTACTTTTTCATGAACCATTAAATGAAAGATGTACCAAGGAATATATATTCTCCACAGCATGTTATTTTGTTAATAAAGTGTTTTATGGAAAAGCTATATAAAGGATAACTAATATAGAATAGAAGATGTAGTTGTGTGTACGAAGATATATATATATGAATTTAATATACTGTAAAGGTACACCACAAACTAATGGATAAAAGGTAGACTGCTTCAAAGACGGTATTAGGAAAACTCACTAAATGGGGGAAAGTAAGACAAGGTCCCTACATTATACCATGTGTAAAAGCAGCCTCTGATGAATTAAAGAGTTAAAAGTCAAGATAAAACTTTAAAGCTAATAGAAGAAGCACAGGAAAATATCTTTGTGAGTTGGTTAGGGGAAGAATTCCTCAAAAAAACTTTTTTAAAGAATAAACAAAATCAATGAATTTGACGACATAAAAATTGAGGCTTTTTTCCAAATAAATGACACCGTGGGATAAAGTTAATGAAAAGGGGCCAGAATGAGAGAAGACACTCACAGTGTCTGCAGTGCACAAGGGTTTAATATCTGGTCCAAAATTGTTCAATAGTAATGTGACATGAGGCCCTTGAGTAATTTTAAATTTTCTAGTAGCTTTATTAAAAAGGTAAAAATAATTTAGTGAAGTTTAATTTGATTACATATTTTATTTAATCTGATATATCCAAAATAATATCATTTTAACATGTAATCAATAAAAAAATATCAATGAGATTCTGTTTCTCATACTGTCTTCACATTTTGAAATACATTTTACACCTAACATATGGCTAACACGTGCAGCCACATTTTAGGTACTCACCATTCACATGTCAGCTAGCAGCTACCATATGGGACAGCGCAGATATAAATAATTCACAAAACTACTGAAAATCAGTAATAAAAAGAGAACAACTACAATAGCAATGCAGGCAAATGAATTCATCAGACAACTTACAGAAGAGGCAGCCCAAAATATTCCTAAGAATAGAAAAAGATATTCAAACCCATTAGTAATCAGGAAAATTTAAATGGAAAGAATAATGAGACAGCACTTTACACTTATTAGCGTGACAAAAATTAGAAAGCCGAATAATGCCAAGTGTTGGCAAGGATGTGGGTACATGGCAATCATCACGTACCATGGGTGGGAGAATAGAACGGCACAACCATTGGGCAGAGCACACTGGCCCTTAGTTCAATTTTTAAAAAACACACCTATCCAATGGCCCAGCAATATACTCTTAGGTCCACCTTTCCTAAGTCTTGCTCACTCGGGTCTATAAAAGGACAGGAATGAGGCTGCCGCCTATTTTTTGCGGTGGTAAGGAGAAACAAGCTGGATCTCCAGCCCTGGGAGAAAGAAGTAAAACATGGGCTGTACACCCTGGCAGCAGTGAGAAGGAACAGATTAGACACACGTACGGCAATATGAATGGGTTTAAAACCAGATGGCCCTGAAAATGTAATGAGATAGAACATGGTGCTGTTGGCATAATTTTGGAATACATCACACAAAACAATAGTATATATTTTGTGAGGACACATACCAAAAAAAAAAAAAGTTGGTGGCGTCAGATGTCTGCCGTGCCCAGAAGCTACCGGTGAACCTGATGCCATGAGCCTTATGAAATCCAGATCTTGGAATAAGGTGGGGGAGCCCGCACAGGACATGGGGGACCTCGTGGCACAAAAACACACACAGAGAAGAGTTGTTGAACTTGAAGTCACACTCTTTAAAACAAAGCAAAAAGAAAAGTGCTTCGAGTTTGCTGGCATTTTCTGGGATACAAGTAACTCTGAGGAACCCAGGTAAGTAGTTTCACAAGCAGAACCTATCAATCCGCCCCATCAAGGGAAAGGTGCCTTTTTGATACAAAAGAGAAAGCAATTGCTTTCCTAAAGAAACTGCTGCTAGGTTTTTTTTGGAAAGTTTTTTTTTTAAATTATTTTATGACTTTTTTTTAAAGCCAGAAACACATTTAAATAAAGCACCTGTAAAAGTGTTCATAGGTGCATGCTTAAAATTTGGGAAATAAACCTTTCTAAATCTACCGAATAAAAAGCTTTAGTGGGTTTTGAACCCACTTGTTAAAAATATCAGAAAAAAGCATCTTCCAATTAGTTTGCAAGAACATCAAGATCAGGGAACATGGAGATTTACCAGCCAGATGTCAACAAAAATTTTGCAAAATTGGCAGTTGTGATTAAAAAATCTTCCACACAGAGCCACTCATCTCTGTGTTGACTATTTTCAGTTTATATAGTTTCATAATCCGAGTCTTGTATGACAGTCTACTGAACCCTAGAACCAGGTCCTCAAATGGTGGAATCAAAAAATGTTAAAAAAAAAAAAAAGTTAAACAAAGATCTTAAAATATAATGAGATATATTCAATCCATCACTCTGATTAAAAAATTATTAATTTTATAATGCTAATAAATTTAACACCCAAGAGTCTTGCACTAATACATTTAAAATTAAAAATGCATTTTGAAATATTCATTGTGTCCTCTTTGTTTCATCCTTTTTAATTTCAATGTTTCTGTCTGCTTTGTGATGAATCTGTGCAGTGCAAACTTTTTACTGACGGTATGTACAATCAAAAATGTTTGGAGACGAATTTTCGTATTGCTTCTGTAACAAATTCCCACAAATTTCGTGGCTTAAACAACACAGGTTTATTCTCTTGCAGTTCTGGAGGCCAGAATTCCAAACTGGGCTCTCCAGGGCTGATGGGGGCGACGCAGGGCTGGTTCCTTCTAGGAGCTCGCCGGAGCATCTGCTGCCTTGGCGTTTCTGGCATGTGGAGGCTGCCTACACTCCTTGGCTTGGGGTCCCGTCACGCCAGCCGGTGTCCACCACTAAGCCTCCTTCTGACTCTGCCTCTCTTGCCTCCACCTTCTAAGGATCCTGTGACTCCATCGGGAGATCCAGGACACTCTCCCTGTCTCATGGTCCCTTGCTCAACCACATCTGTTAAAGCCCCTTTCCCATGTAAGGCAGCAGAGTCATGGGGATTCGGAGGTGGACATTTTGGGGGACCCTTAGACCGCCCACCACAGAGACCTTGGGCAGAAACTATAAAACTGACTCAAGAAAGAAAGCAGCTGTGACTGTGCCAGGGTCGGAAGCGGGCTGTCAGCTCCCCGCGGCGCTCACCGCGGGCTCCATTTCTGGGCTGTGCTTTGAGGTCAGGGGTGCCCCTGTCCGGCTACTGCACATGGCATTTCTGTGGTCACTCTCCTGTCCTTTGACCGCTTACTGAGGAGGAGGTTGGGATGACTAGTTGTTTGCTTTCTACCGACCAGGCTTCAGAGCCACTAGCCCAGCGTTCAGAGCTTCACTGTCACCCTGTAGGGTCTGAGCGGATTCTCTCAGCCCGCCTGAGCTTCAGCTACCCTCTCTTTAAAACGGAGAAGATAATCCAGACTTTTCAGGGTGGCTGAGAGGATTGAACAAGGAGGCTGCTAAAG
>JAQZBX010036752.1:0-24068 GCA_029593785.1 Cabassous unicinctus
AGAACAGCACTCAACAAAGGCCAAGTCTTCTTGCTGTTTCACACCTCTGGGGCTTCTTCAGCTGCAAAACGAGGGCGTAGCCTGTCAGTGGTTTGCACAGCGATGCTTCCCAGAGCATGAGGGTTCTGTGCAGACACACGGGGACTGTTTGGGGGGGCAAGGGGTAGGCCCACTGGGAGCTCGGGGTCTGCCACCGCCTGGCCTCAGCTCTGAGGTTGACTGGTCCATTTGCTGGGGTCCTGGTGAGATCCCCTGATACACGGTCAGTTGATGGGGTGCTCCCACCAACGGCCCTCCTCCAGGCCCTGTCTGCCAGGGAGGCCTCCTGGATCCCTCCCCTGGTAGCCTCACTCACCCCACAGAGAACCGTCCTCCCCAGCACTTGTTCAGCACCCCTCATGGCCATGACCTGGCCCTGCTCAGCCGCTGTGGGTTACCCCAGCTGGATGGATGGGCTGCTCTGGGCAGGTTCTGGGGCCCCTCTTGACTCCACATCCTCCACAGTTGCTCCTGGTCAGGGACCCCATAGTAAATATCCCTTCTAAAAGATCTTCACTGACTTTTAAAAATAACAGAAGTAATAGTTGGTCATCACAGTGAATTCAAGCAATATAGACATGGAGACAGTGAGAAGCCACCCCACCCCCATTCCTATGCTTTGACAAGTTGCTGAGATTCCCAGACTTTTTTCTACATATTTACAAACACGTGTATATACACGCATGCACACATTTTTGTTTCGGGTTTTCAGCCAAGAGAAATTGTACCATACACATTCTTTTATAACCTGCTTTTTTCCTACCCAGCAATATATTGTGGAGGTTTTTCCATGTCAGTATGTAAAGAGAGTCTACTTCCTTCTTTTCATTTTTGAAGTTCATTTAAAAGCATCCTTGGAATGTTACAAGAGCACCCTGCAGTTGTCCAACTACGTGTGTGCCCGCAGTATTTGTGAAAATGCGGGCGTGACCCCAGCCTGCGTCAGTTTTCCTCTTGCTTTCTCACATGCCTCTGGGTCGGAGAGTTCTCTTTCAGGCTGCACGGAGCCAGCCGCCTTTCCCTGTCACTGCCGCCTAGGGTTTCGCTGTGTGGCCGCTTCACACCCTGCTCCCTGGTCCCCTGTTGATGAACTACCCGCTCAGAGCCCCGGTGGACTGCCTTGCTCACAGGTCCCGCACACACACCTTGCATACCCATCCCGTGGCCTCTGCTTTCTCCAGGGTTCCTGGGAGGCTCACAAGGTGAGATGCATACCCATGGGTCTGGAGTAGGTGGGACCAACACTCTTAATGTTTGAGCCACTCTCCTAGAAGCCCTGGGGTCCTTCCTGGGTGTCCGCAACGTGGACTCTGACCAGCCTAGGGAAGAAAGCTGAGCTCAGCAGGGTCTGAGCCCCTTCCTGGGCTCCCCGTGTGCAGCGATTTGGATGCCTGCCCACTACCCAGAGGGGCCTCCGCTGGGGCGGGGGCCTGGATTTGACCCCTGGCGTTTGCTCTGTGGCTAAGTCCCCCCCCCACAAGTTCTCAAAGGAAGGCACGCGGTCGCTGGGGGTTTGGGGAAGCTGCCACTCTCACTCGGAGTTAAAAAAGGAAAAACGACTTGCAGCGTCTGGCCAACCTTGCCTCTTTGCTGAGGTTTCAAGAACAGCAGTTGCAGTTCTGTTTCGGAACGGATCTCCCGGGGTGACATTTGTTCCTGCCGCGGCCTCTGAGGTCTATGTGCAGTTCCCCTTCAGCGACCAGGCATCGCCTCTCTGAGCACCCCCCCCCACTCCGAATTCCTGGAGAAACACGAGTGTTCTTGGCCATGGCTTCGCAGAGGCACCCTCGGTGTCAGTGGGGTGACACACGGACAAGTCTGGTGGCCACGTTGCCCATGGCGCCCAGGGGAGGCCCGGTTCGCGGGGCCCTGTCTGTGGCTGGGAGGAGGCCCCACAGGAGCACGGCGCCCCCCAGCCCCCTCCGTCTTGGCCACCTCCACTTTCCTCTGCCACACCGTCCCCAGGGAGGCCAGCTGCCAGGCCTGGTGAATTCTGAAGCAGCGTTCTCTCAAACCCACAATTTCCTCTTTAGGATATCGGAGGCACCTGCTCCCTCCAGACACCTGCGTCCCCTGCTCATCTCAGCCCGCAGCCACACTGTTGCCCCCAAGGCTTTGCACAGGCTCCGCCGTCCCTGCAGTTGGTCCCTGCAGCCTTTTGGCAGATGTGGGGGCCTGGGTGGTCTCCGGTGGAGACAGAGCCAGGAAGGGCCTTGGCCTCGTGTGTGGCCAGGCTCGAGGCTGATGCCCTATGTCCCCCAGGACCTTGGGCAGTTGCCTTTGAACTTCTGCTCTGCATGGCCCTGGAGCCTTCAGCAGGGTCTGTCCCAGAGGAAAATACCTGCTTTCTCTTGGAGGACCCCCTGATTCTGGGGTCTGGTTCAGCCAGGATGGCCCTTACTCTCCCCCTCTGCACATCTGGGACCTGGAGGAGCCTTTGTCTCCTGCAGCCCTGGGGGTGGGTGAGGAGGCAGGGTGAGGCCAGACAGCCTGGCAGGATGTCAGGCAGGCCATTCCTGCCCTGGGAAGTCCTCTGGGAGCTCAATTCTTTCCTGAACCAGCTCTTGCCTCCTTGGAGAGGCGACCTTAAAAATCATGGAAATCTGGCTGCTTACATTTCAGGTGGCTTGCAGTGGGTTTCCAGGTGCTTTCTCTTTTCACGTGTTTTCTTCCAAGTGAGAGAGGGAACAAAAGGTATGCAGAGCAGCTGCTTCTGCGAAGTGAGCTGCACTGCCCTGGAGGCAGGGGGCAGGCTGGGGCAGGGGGCAGGTGGAGGGAGCAGGCTGGGTGGGGCACCCTGGCAGAGGGGGTGGGTGCAGGCTGGATGTCACCCCGTGGTTGCTGTGGTTTTCAGGCAGAGCTTCACTGATACCTGGGCCTGCAGGCAGGTGGATGCTTGGGATTTCCATTAACCTCATATTCTGTTACCATTTGCCCACTTTATTTAGTGAGGGCAAGGTGGGGTTGGTTTCATGGTCAAGTGCACACCTCTTTTTTGTCTTTAAAATAACGGACTCACTATATGAATTGCCACAGAATAATGTAACTGTACTGATGTTTTCTGCCATTTGCAGTTTCCTGCCACTCACAGTGGGGTAGCATGAGTCGCTCACCAAGGACGCAGCAGCCCTGCAGTTAAACTTCTTCACTGCATCAGTGCTTTAAGCAGGGAGTGTGCTTCCCACTTCTTTGTAGCTGTTGTGCTTGTCTCAGGTTTTTGGGTAATTTCCCAAGTAATTTCTTAGGTGGCACTCCAAACGCCTTCACGTTGGGATTATAGAATAAAGAGCCTGTTTGCAGTCAACTGCATAGCCCCTGCACAACTCCAAGAGGTGACGGTTGAGAGCGCACGCTGTTCCTGGCACCCTCTGAGCCTGCAAAAGCCAGGTCACTGGGTCCTTGCCCCGACTCCTTGAATTAGGGGCTGCTTCTTTCCTCAGTTTACAGCTGAGGCCCCAAGGGGACACAGAGCTGGGGTGAAGCCCAGCTATCTAGTTCCAGGTCTCTGTTTCCACATTGACAGATGCCTGGTGTCAGGGCTGGTGCCCCGGGTGGGAGGGGCTGCAGTGGCAGCACTGAGCCACTGCCCATGAAGCTGAGTGGAGGGCTGGATCCCCTCTGGTGGCACCACTTCCTGTGGCTGTGAGAGTGGTCAGAGAGGAGGCAGCGGGGGTGGCCTGCAGTTGCCCCTCCTTGTCAAAGGGGGCTCTGGGCCACTGTCCAGTCCCATGCCTGTGGCCAAGGAGGCTGGCTCTTCTTGAGTGAGGGGCAGCCCCTGAAGATCCCTTACTGCTCCGAGCTTGGTACCATCTGCCCCTGCTGCCTCCTGCATCCACTTTGAGGGCTCTCCTCTCCTCCTTGCCCAGAGCAGCAAGCCTGCAGTGGGCCACGACCTGGGCCAGGACGGGGCCTCCTGCATCACCTGCGCCGTCCAGTTTAATCCGCGGAACGTGGAGTGATGCACAGTGTCTTAGTCTGCCACGGCTGCTATGACAAATACCACATAGTGGGTTGGCTTAAGCAATGGGGATTTCTTGGCTAATGATGTCGGAGGCTGGAAGGCTGGCCTCCTGCAGGGGTCGGTGGCGTTCTGCTGCCAGCAGTCCTTGGGTTCCTTGGCTTTCCCGTTCCATGGCGAGGTCCTCTCCTTTCTCTCCTGGGTTCCTGCTGACATCTGGCTCCTCCCCATTGCTTTGTCTATCAGGCCTCCAGGAATAGGATTAAGACCACCCTGCTTCTGTTGGCCACACCATCACTAAAAGTGTCATCTTCAAAAGGTCCTGTTTGCATGGATTTACACCCACAGAAATGGGAGTAAGATTAAGAATGTGTGTGTGTGTGAATTTTTTAATTTTTTGTTACTTTAGTTTTTTATGTGTGTGTTTTAACTGGGCTACATAATCAGTCTGCCACACACGGTGTGATCCATATTCTGCAAACGAGAAAACCCACCGGGTGCAGGAAGGTTTCCAGGATAGCAGGGTGCAGGCGCCACAGAGGTAGGATTCACCGGGCGTCTCTGCTCTTGGGCATCTATTTGCATTCAGCCCAGTGGCCAGGGCAGCACCTCCTCACCTGGCACTCAGCCAAAGGAACCAGATAAACACTCCACACCGCGGCTGGGGCAGATGAGGGCAGCACTGCACCATGTGCCCCTTCCAGGGGGATTCCGGGGAGAGCTGCTCTCAGCGTGGACAGCTGCCTGGGCATGAGGGGGTGGGGGGCACCGCCATATGCCTGGGCCCTGCAGCGGATGGCCAGGCACATGTTATTGTTGTTTGATAACATTGTATTGTAATAACCTTTATACAACTCACAATTTCCCATTTTAACCATGTGCAAGTGTACACTTCAGTAGTATTAAATACATTCGCAATTTTGTACTACCACCATCTATTACCCAACCTTTTCCATCATCTCAAACAGCAATTCTGCACTTATTAAGTAATAACTCCCCCTTCCCTCCCCCCCCACCCCTGGTGACCTGTAATCCACTGTCTGTCTCTGTGAGTTTGTTTATTCTAGGTATTTTATGTAAACGAGATCATACAGTCATCGTCACTTCTGCGTCGGGCTTCATGCAACGTGGTGTGTGCACATGTTCTTCATTCTCTGAGCCTCGGTTTCCCCACCTGTACGGTGTCTTCCTTTCACAGCCAGAGTGAGGGTTCAGGGATGTGCTGGACAAGCGAGGAGCTGAGCCCGGGGTGGTCAGCCCCACCTTCTCCCTAACACCTATTCCATGTCAGGGGTGGGCTGGGCCTTATGCGAAGAGCATACTTATTTTCATCCTTGTCAACTGACCTGCAGCCTCTGGACAGGGCTGGCTCCCAGGGGTCCCCTTGACACACAACCTAGAGCCCCTCCATGGTACACTTACGCTCTAGACTTGCTGAATGAAAGTGGTCTCTGTGCCCCCTGCTGGTGGCCCAGAGGAAAGCCAGGGGAGGCAGCCCATGGGGGTCCCAAAGCGGCTACCCAGGACACCTTTAGGAGGCAGACGGCAAAACTTTTAAACTTTTTTTTTTTTTCTTAAACGATAGGAATCTGTTGGCTCACGTTTGGAGGCTGGAGGTGTACAGCATCAAGGCCTCAGGGCCAGGCTCTCTCCCGGAGCCTGCAGCATTCTGTGGAAACTTGCCCACATGCAGTATCTGCCTGGTCACCTGGCCTTCTGCCTCTGACCTTGGCTTCTGCCTGTGAAATGCCTTTTATCTTATTTGTATGAGGGAGAAGCCCCGGCTCTGGAGGCAGGGCCACATCCTTGCCTGTGACATGGGGCAAGGACCCCCCCTCGCAGCCTCAGCTCTCTTGTCTGTTAGGGCGTAACAGCTGTGCCTGAAGGTGCCAGGGGTGGAGATTCAGGGAGCCTGCCCGGGTCCTGACCCTGGAAGGGGCTCGGTCAACGAGGTCCCTGTTGGATTGGGCATTTCAGATCCAACCTGTGTCCCCTGGGCAGAAAGCCCCTACTTCTCTCCGGGTCTGTGTGGCTCTCTCTGGAGGCGTGAGCCTGGAGGTAGAGTTGGACGGGACGCAGGCAGATGGCCACTCCTCCTCTCTCTTTGCTCAGCTCCTTGCCAGGCCGTGGGATGAGACCCAGGGATGGGGGTGACCAACCTCACCTTCCAGGGGCTCCTGGTGGCCAGCAGGCATGGGATGGCTGGACAGACAGGATGGCTCGGGGAGGAGAGGCTTCCTGGGTGTGTTAGTAATGGTTCAGAGAAACAGAACCTCTAGGATATATATGTGATAGGAACTGGCTCATGCGACCATAGGGATGGGCAAGTTGCAAGCTGGGAATTCCAATGAAGGCATCCATGAATTCCCCAGGAGAAGCTAGCTGGCTGAAGAAGAGATAGAAATTCTCCTTTCCAACTGTTAAAATCACTAGTTCTGTCTTCAAGGCCTTTAGCCAATTGGATGAGACGTCTCTCATTGCTTAAGGCAGCCTCCATAGTTGACTGTAGATGCAATCAACCATAGATGCAATCAATATTCTGATGATTAAAGACCACGGAATATCCTCACAGTAACAATCAGACTGGTGCTTGCTTGACCAACCAACTGGACACCATCACCTAGCCAAGTTGATATGTGAAAGTAACCCCCAAACTGATGGGATGGGGAGACATCCCTCATTGCTGAGGGCAATCTCCTTTGTTGATTGTAGATGCAGTCAGTTATAGATGCAGTCAGCTGACTACAGATGTAAACCCATGAGCTTCACCATCACTCTGGGGGAGGGGGCTTTTGAGCTGGGCTCTGAAGGATGAGTGGCTGAAAAGAGGGAGGAGGACAGAGGGAGTACAACAGCTAAGGGGGTCAGAAGCTTAGTGCTTGAGGAGCTGCTGGGTCTGTCTGGGGACTGGGCTGAGAGGAGGGTGGGAGGAGGGCCTGGTGAGGTTGGAGGAGGCCTGGGGGAAGGGTGCTGGGGGTCAGGTCCGAGCATCTGGACCTTGCCCTGGGCCATGGGACAGATGAGCACACCACAGGACTTGGCAGCCTGGAAATGGCTGGAGAAGCCACCCAGAAGCAGCTCATCAGGCCCTCCTGCTTCACTGCCTTGGCCTTGCTGGCCTGTTGGTGAGGGAAGGGGTAAGGCCCCTGGGACCCAGGGCTGGGAACATTCTTGGCCCTAGTCTGTTGGGCCCCTGGGCTGCCAAGCTGGTAGTGGAGAGACCGTGGTTCCCTCACCTGTTGGGCCGCAGGGCCTGGGCTGCTCATGTCTGCTTCCATGACCTCATACTTGAGAACCTGCTGATGGCGGAAAGGGTGGAGCTGGACCCCACGGCCACTCCGTGCCGGTGCTCAGCTGGCAGCTGGTGGAGGCTTCTTCCTCCTGAGCCTGGCACCGCTGGTCACCCAGGGTAATCCCTCTGGTCACTCTGGGTCACTACGATCATCATCCTGTGGTCAGTCTGGGGTCACACCCCTGGTCATGCTGGCTCACCCTGCTAGTCTCGCTGGCTGAACATGGACAGTGGAGCCTCTGGTCTCCTCGACCTCCTGCAGCCCCCTCTCTGCATGTGGGCTGCTCCCCTCAGGGAGGCTGGGGGCATCGGCTGGGCACCTGCACAACCAGTGCCCTCACATCTACCTCCTGGCAGCCCACCCTCTGCCTCCCTCCTGGCTCCCTCTGGAGCTCACACCTCAGTCTTTTCCAAGTAGTTCTTTCCTCTGCAGTCTCGCTGTGGCTCCCTCTGCACTTGGGGCTGTGGAGCCCTTGCTTTAGGAAGGAGCAAGCCTGAGAGAAGCCTTGGCCCAGCACCCAGGCAAGGACGCCAAAGTGGGCCAGCACTGTGTTCCCATGGGCAACGGCCCTGGAGTATAATTTGCCCCTGACCATGGTCACTGACAAGGCAAACGACTCATTTGTGTAGAAGGGTGGGGTGAGAAGGCAGGGGTGTGCATGACTCGGTTTCCCTACGTTAGCACAGGGCCAGCTCATAGGGTGGGATGTGCATATGTTCTGAACATTCGTGGAGTGCTGTCTGGAGGTGCCACCCCCATGGCACCGGGGACCCTCATGCTGTGCGAGGTCTTCTAGGGTCTAATTTCTGGACCCAGCTGCTCCCTGAATGGGCTCCTGGGCCTGGACGGGAGGGGGAGAGGGAGGGCCTTGTTGTCTTTGGGGCCTTTCAGAGCAGACCCACATGCCTGCATCTGAGGGCAAGGGATGGAGGGGCCTCTCTTGGTTCCACCGTGCCCAGGACTCCCAGCTCTACAGCGTGCAGCGGGAGGTCAGCTGTCCCTGCGGGGTGGACTCACGGCATACTGGTGGTGTCAAAAATGACAAAGGTGACATCTAAGGGACCATACTGAGCTCCCCCCCACCCCCACTTTGTCCCCGCTCGGCCCACATTCAAGTGGGAAGGAGGTGCACTTGGGGTTGCAAGTTTCCTTGGTCTTTTCTTCTTTTTGTTCCTTCCTGTATGGGAAACCTGATTGGAAAATGAACTGGAGTGAATGGGAGTGGAGCATTATGAGCCCATTCTTTGGAGGTGAAAGTAGAGGGGACGTCCCTTTGCTGAGCGGGTCCCCAGGGAGGACAGCCCACGGCTGTGGGGCCCGTTCACATCATGTTCACCCTCTGGCCCCTGGACACTTCCGATGTGGCAGGCTTGGGCCTGGGCTGGGGGTCCCCTCTCTCCCTCTCTGCCCCCCACCTGCAGAATGGGGAGCTGGAGTGCAGCGTTGTCCAGGGTGGGTCCCATCCTGGGCCCGGAGACAGCTGAGCTGTGAACCCGAGGCGCTTTAGGGTGTGGTTCCTCTTCATCAAGGGCAGGCAGGTTAATGGTGTTGTTTTTCTTTTTAAACTTTTGATTTTGAAACAATTTCAAACTTACAGGAAAATTGCAGAAATAATATCGAAATAATGCATAGAACTCCAACATACTCCCCGCTCAGATACTCAGATTTACCAACTATTAGCATTTTGCCATATTTGTTATTTCATCCTACTCATCTACTTATCTATTCATCTCTATATTATTTATTTATCCATACCTAATCTAGCAGTCTATCCATATCTGTTATCTATATCTATTTCTATCATCTGTCCATACCTATGTACCATTTATCCATCTATCTGCTTATCTCCCTATCCATCCATTATCAATTCATCTATCTTTCCATTGATCTATCCATCATCTATCACCTGTCTCTATCTGACTTTCTATCATCTATCTATTCATCTATCTGTCTATCTATATTCCCATCATTTATCTGTCATCTATCTATCATCTGTCCACCTATCTGCCTATCTATCTAGCTGCCTGCCTTTATCTATCTATGTAGCTCTCTAGCTATCTACCTATCATCTATCTATCTATCCACCTCTCTGCCTATTTATCATCTATCTATCATGTATCTATCTATATATCCATCCATTTGTGTATCCTCTTAACATTTGCAAGTAGGTTGCATACATCAGTCTAACACTTAACACTTTCATGTTTGTTTTTACTGTTCCCATCTCTTTGTATCTGGCAGAACCGAACTTCCAATTGGTGGCAATCAAGTTCCCTTTCAAACTACATGCATTTAGATTTTAAAAAGTGAGACCACATAAAGAAAAACGTTGAGCGAATGATGGTTCCGGATGCACGGGGCAGTGGGCACAGAGTGCGCAGTATGGGCACTTGCGGTCGGAACTGTGGGGCTGGTGCTGCCCCAGGTCTCCGCCTGGCCCGGGGCCCTGGGGTGGACAGGACAAGGCCAAGGGAGGCGACCCCAGGGCTGTGCTGGGTGTCCATGCCTCAGAGCCAGTGTGCTCGGAGGTGCCGGCGAGCAAGTGACAGGTCTCTGTTTGGTCCCTTTCAGCTGTGTTGGGGTGGAAGAGGAGGAGGCGCCAGACATCGACATATACCACTGCCCGAACTGCGAGAAAACCCACGGGAAGTCTACCTGTAAGTACAGACCCATGCTGCCGCCCCGCCTTGTCCAAGCAGCCCCCATTTCTACCCAGGCCCTAAGGAGGGCAGGGCCGTGGGCTGGCCTGGCCTGACCCTGATCTGTTGTGGGTGAGACTCCCTTGCCAGACCTCCTGAGACCCCTCCTCCTTGGCCCTGACTGCAGCCTCCAGCAGATGAAGCTTGGGCAGCTCAGAAGCCTTGACTTGCCCAGCTAGCCCTGTGCTGATGAAGGGGTAATAGGGGACTGCTGTGCCCTGCCCTGCCAGGCGATCCCCTCCACACAGATCGGCTTCTGCACTTTCTGCACTTTCCAGAGAGGCTAGGAATCTGCATTTGTGATGGAATCTGTTATCACTCTTTTTTTTAATTAAAAATTTTTTTTTAATTTTAAAAAACGTTTAATTTTGAAATAAATTCCAAACTTACAGGACAGTTGTATGATAATACAAAACCAATACAGAATTCCAATATCCCCCTACCCAGATACCCTGGTTTACCAGCTTTTAACATTTTGCCACATTTGTTAAATCCCTCCCTCCCTTTCATCCATCCATCGATCCATCCATCTCTATCATCATCATCATCATCTACCTATCATCTGTCGTCTTTCTATTCATATCTGTCTTCTATGCATTTGTAAGTTGTATACTTCATGCTCCATGAATACTTCCATGTATATTTCCCAAAAACAAGGATATTTACTTATGTAATCTCATTAAGAACAGTTAGCAAGATCAAGAAATTCAACATTGATATATAGTCTATATTACATTTTTTTCAGTTGTCCCAGTAATGTCCCTTTGGGCATTTTCTCCTTATTCTCACTCCCTTTTCTAGTTCACCAGCCTCGCACCACCTGCCTCCTCCTCTTCAGGGACACTTATGTGACATTTGCTGTTTTTATATTGCTGGTGTTTTCATGTTGGGAGCAGTGGGGTCTTTATTTCCATCCCTGCTTCTTCTGAAAGGTCCCTCGGAACTGTGACTCCTGCAGCGGGGCGGCTTCTATGGAACTGTCTGTGGGGCAGGGCATCCTCTGAGGTGTCTCATGGTGAAGGGCCTGTGTCACAGCCGGGAGGTGACATGCTGCTATGAGCAGTGGCATGGTTTGCCAGGATGATGGGAGGGATTCTGGCCTGGGGAGAGGATGGCTGGGCATGGGATGGGGTTAAGGTGGTCTCTGATGTCTGGGTTTCCAGCCTGGGGTGGAGGTGGGCATGGCAGCTTTCAGAAGCCTGTGGGGTTGGACACGAGTCCTGGCTGAATCAGTTACTATTGGCTCTCACCCTCTGAGGTCTGACCTGGCTCAACAAGAGGCAGAGCTGTGGCTGGGGGTGGCTCGTCTGCTCTGTGGCTGTTGAGGCTGGAGTGGGGCTGTGTCTGGCTCAGGTCACCTGTACTTCCTGGCACTTCCCTTCACAAACGCGGCACATGTCCCTGGTCACAAGCCAAGGAGCCGGATGCCTGCAGTCCCCCTGTGGGGTGAGCCCAGCGGATGTAGCAGCAGCTGGACATCCCCTGGGAGCATCCTGTTCTGTGTGCTGAGGCTGGGCTGAGGGAGACCTGGGGGTCCAGCCTGGCACCTCACAAAGCTTGGCACTAGGGATGGGGGGCAGGTATCTTACCACTCTGGGGATCGCTCTTTCTTGGCCTCTTCTCAGGGTCTGAGAACTTTTGACTTGGTCTTGTGCCTCATCCCATCACTAGATGGAGGCGTGAAGGCTATGTTTCAGTTCTTGTGTCCCTGCTCCCAGCACCAATTTGGC
Source organism: Cabassous unicinctus (assembly GCA_029593785.1). Classification (NCBI taxonomy): domain Eukaryota; kingdom Metazoa; phylum Chordata; class Mammalia; order Cingulata; family Chlamyphoridae; genus Cabassous; species Cabassous unicinctus. Next base: position 11,720 of record JAQZBX010036752.1, read on the forward strand.
ACCCTGTTAAATGCTATGAAATAAATGAATGGGTGAAGAAGAAGAGAATGCTGGGTGGCTCCCCCTGAACTCTCCCGGCCAAGATGGTCTTCCCTGGTAGGAGTTCTCAGAGTCCTAAGTCACCTTCATATCCCTGCCTAGTAGTTGGAGCATTTATACAGAATGTGTCTGTTTTGTGACACACTAACAGATGGTTCTGGTTATTGCTTTAATGCAGGTAAAGAAGGGAATGGTTATTACTAGAAGTTTAACTAGGCCTCCAGGATATGTCAGGGCTACTTGTCTTTAGAACTTAAAAGAGATAGCGTGTCTCCTCTGCTTTCTGGAAGGTGGTGACTGGTGACCACCCCAGCTTGGTGCAGGGGCAGAGCTGGGCACTGGGACTTGGGGGGGCCAAGTGCTCTTGTTGGGGGCACCTCCCTTTGGGCTCCTGTGTGGGGTGTATGCTCTGGGGAGCATGTTGGATGGGCGGTGCTGTTTTCATCTGCTTTAGAAAAAAGGGAGTCCAGAGACTTACAGGGAAAAAAGGAGTTGGAAACTCCTGGGTCAGTGGTCTCTCATTCCAACAGTCACGTGTTCTGGGAGGCTCTAGTTTGAGAGTTCTCTCACCATGCCCCAAACTCCAGATTACCTTTATCTCATGCTCTGGTCTGGCTGGTCTGTCCCTTGATGTAGGTGGGGAGAGGAGAACAGGGCTCTGCTTGGTTTGTGGCAGGTTGGGGCTCCAGGCATGCCCTGAGGGCTCTCTGGGTGCCTAACCCCTGCTTCCTCTCTCCGACAGTGAAAAAGAAGCGGAATTGGCACAAACACGACCCGGGGCAGACGCCTGATGTCAAGCCAGTGCAGAACGGTAGCCAGCTCTTCATCAAGGAGTTGCGAAGCCGGACCTTTCCCAGGTGGGCTGGCCCTCTGGGGTTGTGCAGTGGGCAGGGGAGCCTATGCAGTGGGTGCTGAGTGTCTCCACGTGGGGCCAGCCCTCCCCTCCTCCTTCAAGCTGCACCCTGAGCAAGGGGCCACCAGCACCCAAATATTTGCCTCATCACCGATGAACTGAAGGCCTAAGTAGGTGTTCCTTGTCCTTGTCAGGTGCCCAGGAAGCTCAGGAGAACATTGCTTGTGAGGCAAGCAGAGAGCATGAGAAGATGGTTCTCCCTGGGCAGGTGGAATAACCTACCCTCCTCTTGTTTTGGTGGGGAGAAAAGGGAACCCACTTTTCAGCACTTCCCCTAGAGGGTTAAGTATTGGTGGATGTTCTTCCTCTAGGTACAGTGGTGGGAGGGAAGGAACCTGTCTCTCCCCACAGCTGTGTATGCCCAGGTGCTCGTCCGTTCTCTCTCATGGAATCTTCCCCTCATCCAAAGGGAAAGGTATTATCTTCATTTTACAGAGAGGGAGATTGGGGCTCATGTCCTGTGTGGTATTCTGCTACTTTGGATGAAGTTTTTTAACAATGTCAATTAGATCCAGTTGATTGGTGCTTTTCAGTTAAACTATCCCTTTAGTACATGGCAGGTCCTGGGCGTCCTCCTTCCTGACAAGAGTGTTCCCGGGTGGCCTGGTTGGGTGTCTTTAAGTCTTCTTCTTTGAGAGGCAATGCTGCCTGCACTTTCACTCTGTGTGAATCCAGAGGACAAAATTAGAGTTGCATGGAGGACGTAGCAGGGAATCACATTGGTAAGAAAGAAGAACTGTTTACAGGTGAGGTACAGGTATAGAAAAAGCTGCTCTGAGCAGCCCCTAGACCAGAGGACACATAGCAAAGATGCCAAAGGATGGAGTCCTTCAGGGAGTAGTAGAGTGTGCTGGCCTCTGGTGGCCCTTTCTCATTCTGGCTTTATCCTTTGGAAAGTTATTCACTATTGATTCAAATTATTTAATAGATATAGGACTGTTTGTATTTTCTATTTCTCCTTGTGTAAGTTTTGCTAGTTTGCATCTTTCAAGGAATTGTTTCATTTCACCTATGTTATCAAATCTGTGGGTATAGAGTTGTTCATAATATTCCTCTATTAGCCTGTTAACATTTTTCTGTGGGATCAGTTGTGATGGACCTTCTTTCATTTCTGATATTGGTTATTTGTCCCTTCTCTCTTTTTCTTGGTTAGCCTGGTTAGAGGTTTATCAATTGTATTGATTTTCCCTGCTTTTTGGCTTTGTTGATTTTCTCTGTTGATTTCCTGTTTTCAATATCATTCTGGATTTGTCTACTTCTCCTTGCAGTTCTATCAATTTTTGCTTCATGTATTTTGAAACTCTGTTTAGGTGCACAAACATTTAGATTTGTTATATCATCTTGATGAATTTACCCCTTTATCTTTATGAATGACCCTTTCTATCCCTGGTAGTATTCTTTGCTCTGAAATCTATTTTGTCTGATGTCAATTTAGCTACTCCAGCTTTCTTTTGATTGCAGTTAGATGCCATATATATCTCTCTCTGTCTCTTTATTTTTAATCTGTCTGAGCCTTTACATTTAAATTAGGTTTCTTTTATATAACACATAGTTGGGTCTTTTTATTTTTAATCCACTTTGCCAGTTTCTGTCTTTTCACTGGTGCATTTAGACCATTTACATATAAAGTGATTATTGATATAGTTAAATTCATATCTTCAATGTTTGTAATTGTTTTCTATTTGTTGCACTTGTTCTTTGTTCCTTTCTTTCTCTTCCCCTCTTTTTCTGCATTCTCTGGTTTTAATTGAGCTTTTTTATGATTCCATTTTCTCTCCTCTCTTAGCATATCAGTTATATTTCTTAATTTTTAAAGTGATTTCCCTAGAGTTTACAGTGTATACTTACAACTAATCTAAGTCTGCTTTCAAAGAATACTATACCACTTAATGGGTTCTGCAGGTACCTTATAAAGGAGTATTCGCAATTCCTTCCTCCTTCCATTATAACTTTGTTATCATTCATTCCATTTATCCATATGCTATAATCACCCAATACTGAATAACATTCCATTGTATGTATAAATACCACATTTTGTTTGTCCGATCATGTGTTGTTGGATACTTGGGTTGCTGCCATCTTTTAGCTCTTGTAATTTTGCTAGATACAGAATTCTAGGATGGTGGGGTTTTTTCCTTTCAACACTTTAAATATTTCACTCCACTTTTTTCTTGCTTGCATGATCTGTGAAGAGAATTTTAATACAATTCTTACCCTTGTTCCTCAATAGGTAAAGTATTTTTTCTTCTCTTTTTTCTTTTCTTTTTCTTTTTTTCACCTTTATTGAGATTTAATTTACATGCCATATGATTCTCTCATTCAAAATGTACAATCCAGTGGTTTTTAGTATATTCACAGGTATGTGCAACCATCATCACAGTCAATTTTAGAACATTTTCATCACCTTGAAAAGAAACCCTTTAACTATCGCCTCTCTATTTCCCTAATGCCCCCAGCTCTAAACAACCACTAATCTATTTTATGTTTTTATAGATTTCCTGATTCTTGACTTTCCTCTGAATGGAATCATATAATATGTGGTCTTTTGTGACTGGCTTCTTCCACTTAGTATAAAGTTTTCAAAGTTCAGCCATGTTGTAGCATGTATCAGTATTTCAGTCCTTTTTTGCGAGCTTTTTTAATTACAGAAGGTGTAAGTTTACAGAAAAATCAGGCGTAAAATATAGAGTTCCCAAATACCATCCTATTATTAACACCTTGTTTTAGTTGGTGCACTTGTTAGAATTCATGAAAGAACATTTTTATAATTGTACTATTAACTATAGTTCATCATGTACAATAGGGCTCACCATTTGTGTTGTATAGCCCTATGTTTTAAAAAATTTTTTATTCTAATAACATATATACAACCTAAAATTTCCCCTTTTAACCACATAATATGTAATTCAGTGCTATTAATTACGTTGTGCAACCATCACCAACATTTGTTACCCAAATTTTATGATCAACCCAAACAGAAACTCTGTACAATTTAAGCATCAACTCCTCATTCTCTACCCTGCCTCCATCCCCTGGTAACCTACATTCTAGATTCCAGCTCTATGATTTGCTTATTCTAATTATTTCATATCAGCTAGGTCATACAATATTTGCCCTTTTGTGTCTTCCTTATTTCACTCAACATGATGTCTTCAAGGTTCATCCATGTTGTCGCGCATATCAGAACTTCATTCCTTTTTATGACTGAATAATATTTTATTGTATGGCTAAACCACATTTTGTTTATCCATTCATCTGTTGATGGATACTTGAGTTGCCTCCACCTTTTGGTTATTGTGAATAATGCTGCTATGAACATTGGTGTACAAATACCTCTACCTGTCCTTGCTTTCAGTTCCTTTGGATATATACCTAGAAGCAGAATTGCTGGGTCATATGGTATTCTGTTTTTAACTGAGGAGCTTCCAGAATATTTTACAAAGCTTCTGCACCATTTTACATTCCCATCAGTGATGAATGGGGTTCCTAGTTTCTCCACATCTCACCAGCACTTGTTATCTGACTTTTGATTCTAACTATTCTAGTGTGTATAAAGTGGTATCGATTAGTTTTGATTAGCATTTCCCTAATGACTAAAGATGTTGAACATCTTTCCATGTGCTTGTTGGCCATTTGTATATCTTCCTTGGAGAAATCTCTGTTCTAATCTTTGCCCATTTTTTATTTGGGTTGTTTGTCTTTTTGTTGTTGATTGTAAGAGTACTAGAGGCCAGGCTGTTATCCAATAAATGATTTGCAAATACTTTCTGCCATTCTGTAGGTTGGACACTTTGATGGGTCCAATTTATCTGTTTTCACTTTGGTTACTTGCTTAAAAATCATTTGGTGTTATATTTAAGAATCCTTTGTTAAATCCAAGGTCATGAAGGTTTATCCCTATCTCTCCCTCTAAGTGTTTTATAGTTTTCATGCTTAAATTTAGGTCTCTGACCCATTTTGAGTTAATTTTTGTTTATGGTGTGAGGTAGGCGTCCAACTTCATTTTTTTACATATCCAGTTGTGTCAGTGCCATTTCTGTTGAAAAGACTATTCTTTCCCGCACTGAATGGACTTGGCACCCTTGTTGAAAATCAGTTGACCATAGATATAAGGACTTACTTCTGGATTCTCAATTCTGTTTCAGTGGTCTATATGTGTATTCTTTGCCAGTGCTACACAATCTTTATTACTGTAGCTTTGTAGTAAGTTTTGGAATTGGGAAGTATAAGTCTTCCTACTTCGTTCTCCCTTTTTAAGATTGTTTTGACCATTCAGAGTCTCTTGCAATTCCATGTGAATTTTAGAATCAACTTGTCAATTTGTACAAAGAAGTCAACCAGGATTCTGAGATGATTGCTTTGCATCCATAGATTAATTGGGACATAGTGCCTTCATAACAATATTTAGTCTTCTGATTCATGAACATATGTTTTTCCATTTATTTAGATTTTTAAAAATTCCTTTCAACAATGTACTATAGCTTTCAGAGAATAAATTTTATATTTCTTTTGTTATATTTATTCCCAGGTATTTTGATATTTCGATGCTATTGTAAATGGAATCATTTTCTTAATTCCATTTTCAGATTGTTCATTTCAGGTCCATAGAAACACACTTTTTGTTTATTGATCCTGTATCCTGGAACCTTGCTGAACTAGTTTATGAGTTCTAATAGGTTTTTTGGTGGATTTCTTAGGGCATTCTATATAAAAGACTATGCTATCTGCAAATAGAGATAGTTTTACTTCTTTCTTTCCTATTCTGATGCCTTTTATTTATTTTCCTTACCCTGTTGCCCTGGCTAGAACCTCCAGGGCAATGTTGAGGAAAAATCATTAGAGTAGACATCCTTGTTTTGTTCCTGATATTAGGGAGAAAGCTTCCAGTCTTCCACCATCAAGTACGATATTAGCTGTGGATTTTTTGTAAATACCCCTTACCAGGCTGAGAAAGTTGCTTTCTATTCCTAGTTCACTGAGTGGTTTTATCACGAAAGGGTGCTGAATTTTGTCAAATATTTTTCTTTATCTATTGAGATGATTGTGTGATTTTTGTTTTTTTTTTCTGTTAATATGATATATTACATTAATTGATTTTTGGATGTTAAACTAAATAAAATAAATCCCACTTGGTCATAATGTGATTCTTTTACAAGTATCTGATTTCAGTTTGCTAGTATTTTCTTGAGGTTTTTGTGTCCATATCCATAACAGACATTGGTCTATAGTTTTCTTGTGCTGTGTCTGTCTGGTTTTGGTATCAGGGTAATACTAGTCTCATACAATGATCTGGGAGTCCTGCACTTCTGTTTTTTGGAAGAGTTAGTGACGAGTTAGGTCATGTGGTAAATCTGTTTAATTGTTTGAGAATCGTCAGGCTGTTTTCCAAAGTGGGTGCACTCTGCAAATGTTTGCTATATGCAGAAATCAATAGTGTTTCTATATACTACTAATGAGCAATCTGAGGAGGAAGTCAGACAAAAAATTCCATTTACCATAGCGACTAAAAGAATCATATGTTTAGGTATAAATGTAACCAAGGACACAAAGAGACCTGTATTGAGAAAACTATAAAACATTGCTAAAAGAAGCCAAAGATGATCTAAATAAATGGAAGGATATTCCATGTTTATGGGTTGAAAGACTAAATATCATTAAGCTGTCAATTCTATCCAAACTGATGTACAAATTTAATGCAATCCCGATAAAAATTCAGGCAGCCATCTGTGTAGAACTGGAAAAGCCAATTGTCAAATTTATCTGGAAGGATAAAGGCCTCCGAATAGCCAAAAATTTCTTTAAAAAGAACGAAGCTAGCTACAGGGGTAAAAACAGCATTGTGCTTGCATAAAGATAGACAGATTGACCAATGGAATCGAATCAAGAGTTTGGAAATAGACCCTCACTTCTGTTGTTAAGCGATTTTCGATAAGGCTGTCAAACCCACTCAGCTGGGTCAAAACAGCCTAGTCAACATATGGTGCTGGGAAAACTGGATATCCATCTAAAAGTATCTGAAAGAAAGAAAGAGGACTCCTATCTCACACCTTTTACAAAAATGAACTGAAAATGGATCAAGGACCTAAATATAAAAACTAGACCCATAAAACTCCTGGAAGAAAATATAGGGAAATATATTCAAGATCTTGTGGTAGGTGGTGGTTTCTTGGACCTTATACCCAAAGCACAAGCAATGGAAGGAAAAATAGATAAATGGGACTTCCTCAAAATTCAACATTTTTGTGTTTCAAATGATTTTGTTAAGAAGGTGAAAAGGCAGCCAACTCAATGGGAAAAATTTTTCAATAACCACATATCTGACAAGGGTTTGATTTCCATATTATATAAAGAAATCACACAACTTAATGACAAAATGACACGCAATCCAGTTAAAAAATGGGTGAAAGACTTGAATAGATATTTTTCCAAAGAGGAAATACAAATGGCCAAAAAGCACATGAAAAATGCTCAACATCACTAACTATTAGGGAAATACAGATCAAAACTACAATGAGATGTCATTTCACGCCTTACAGAATGGCCATTATTTAAAAAAAACACCACCACCAAAAAACAGAAAACTACAAGTGCTGGAGAGGATGTGGACAAATAGGAACACTCCTTCACTGTTGATGGAATTGTAGAATGGTGCAGCCTCTGTGGAAGATGGTTTGGTAGTTCCTTAGGAAGTTAAATATAGAACTGCCATATGATTCAGCAACCCGCTACTAGGAATATATTCAGAAGAACTGAAAGCAAGGATGTGAACAGATATTTGCACACTGATGTTTATAGCGACTTTATTTACAATGGCTAAAAGATGAAAACAACCTAAGTGACCATCAACTGATGAATGTATAAACAAATGTGATATATACATACGATGAACTACTATTCAGCTGTAGGAAGAAATGAATTGGGGAAGCACATGACAACATGGAGGAACCTTGAGGACATTAAGTTGAATGAAATAAGCCAGACACAAAAGGGCAAATATTGTATGGTCTCACTGATATCAACTAAATATGATGAGTAGACTTTTGGAGTTGGACTACTGAGTGTGGGTTTGTGGGAGACAGAATTTGGGTTGACAATGGGGAGCTGATGCTGGATGTATGTAGAATGTTTAATAAGATAGTCTTAGTTTGCCAAAGAGCTGTCGATGCAAAGTACTGAAAATGAGTTGGCTTTTAAAATGGGAAATTTATTAGGGTAAAAGCTTACAGTCCCGAGGCCATGAAATGTCCAAATCAAGGCGCCATCAGAGATGCTTTCTCACCAAAGTCAGATACTGGTACTTCTGGTGTGCTGCCACATGGTGAAACAAGATGATGGGCTGATCTCTGCTGAACTCTCTGCCTTCCCTTCCAGAATCTACCCTCTACCGGAGCTCAGTTGTGGGCAACCAGGCAAAGGGCTTGTCTCTTTCCAGGCCTCCTGTCTGTCTCTCAGGCCTACTCTGTCTTTCTGCAGCAGTAGGCAAAAACTGTAGTCTTTTCTCACATGGCAAGATGAAAAATGGTGGCTTCCTTTCTCTCTGTGTATCCCTCTGTGTGTCTTCATTTGTATCAGACCCAGCAAGAGGGCGGAGACCCAAGCTGGCTCACACCTCACTGAAGTACTCCAATCAAAAGCCCCAAATCGATTTTATCAAGTAATCTAATCAAAAGCCCATAACTGAATTTAATGCAATCAAAGGGCCCCAAACCCACAGGAATTGATTAGTTTAAGAACAATTTCGTTTTGGGATCCACCAAATTCAAACTGTCACAAAGGTCAATTGTAAATATGTGGCAATGGATGGAATTGATGGTAGCACATTAAATGAGTGTAACAAACACTGCTGATTGATGGATGTGATTGTGGCTAAAAGGGGTAGTCTAGGGAGGTTAATGTTAGTTGGACAACAGCTGGAGGATAATCTAGAGACTGTATCAGTGATTTTGGCAATAGATGAGGATTGTGGTTAATAATATAAATACAGGAACATTCTACTACAAGGTGTTAAGAATATGGTAATATGTGGGGAAAATATAACTAATGTAACTTTTAGACTATAGTTAACAATAATATTGTAATATTTTGTAGCAAAAGCAAAGAAGGTACTATATTAATGCTTAAAGGTAAATGAAAAAGAATTTGGTGTTTAGTTTTATGAGATATGAATATGATTAAGCATTTTTTTCTTCTTCTTCATTTTCTTCATTAACAAGGAGTCCTCGACTATATCGTTTAACTAATCTGTGCTCATATGTGGATCTTTCTGAACAATTGAGTTTGTTTTTAGGATTAGCTGTGATTCTAATTCTAGCACCTGAACAGAATTTTTTGGAGTAATGCTCCCATAACTTGTTAAACTGCCTTTTGTCTATTTTATTTTTTTAATTTGAAAAAGTTTACTTAAAAAAATGTTTGCTATAAGTCAGCAGTGAAGCCATGTGGGTCTGGGCTTTTTCTTTGTGTGGAGTTTTCAATCTCTTCACTTATTATAGGTTTTTTCAGGTTGTCTGTCTTCTTGAGTCAGTTTCAGTAGTTTGTGTCTTTGTGGGAATTTGTCTCTTTCATCTATGTTATCTAATTTGTTGGTGTACAGTTGTTCATAGTGTTATTTTTAAATCTTTTTTTAAATTTCTTTAAAGTCAGTAGTAATGCCCCCCTTTTTATTTCTGATTCTAAAATTTGAGTCTTCTCTCTTTTTCTTGCTCTATCTAGCTAAAGGAGCATTACTTTTGTTGATCCTTTCAAAGAACCCATTTTTGGTTTCATTTATTTTCTCCATTGCTCTCCTATTCCCTGTTTCATTGATTTCTTCTCTAATTTTTTATTATTTCCCTCTTTCTGCTCACTTTAGGTTTAGTTTGCTTTTTCCCGCCAGTGTCTTAAGGTAGAAATTTAGGTTATTAATTTGAGATCTTTCTTCTTTCTTAATACAGACATGTATAACCATAAATTTCTCTCTAAGCACTGCTTTAAATGTTTCCCATAAGTTGGTATGTTATGACTTCATTTTCATTCATCTCAGAGTGCTTTCTGATTTCCCTTTTGATTTCTTCCTTGACCCACTGGTTATTCAGGAGTATATTGCTTTATATCCATATTTTTTTTAGTTACCTCAATTTTTTCCTGCTAGCTATTTCTAATTTCATTCAATTGTGGTCAGATAACATATTTTGTATTATTTCTAGCCTTTTAAATTTTTTGAGGTTTGTTTTATGGTCTAGCATATGGTCTGTTCTGGATAATGTTGAATGTGCACTTGAAAAGAATATATATTCTGTTGTTGAATGGAGTGTTCTATCGCTGTATGTTAGTTCTAATTGGTTTATCATGTTCAAGACTTTTATTTTCTTGTTAATCTTCTGTTGAGTTGTTCTATCCATTATTGAAAGTAGAGTATTGAAGTCTCCTCCTATTATTGTTTAATTGTCTATTTCTCCCTTCATTTCTATCAGTTTTTGCTTCATGTATTTTGGTGTCCTGTTATTGAGTGCAAATATGTTTATAATTGCTGTATCTTACTGATGGACTCATACTTTTATCATTATAAAATGTCCATCTTTATCTTTAGTAACATTTTTGTTTCAAAGTCTATTTTGTCTGATACTAATATAGCCACTCCAACTTTCCGATGGTTGCTGTTTGCATGATATATCTTTTTCATTCTTTAACTTTCAGTCTATTTGTATCTTTGAATCTAAAGCATGCCTTCTGAAGATGGCATATAGCAGATCATGTGTTTTTTTTTCCAATCTGACCATCTCTACCTTTTTCTTTTGAATCCATTGTTTAATCCATTCGCATTGAATATTGTGATATAGTTGGATTTATTCTGTCACTTTACTTTTTATTTTTTATACGCCTCATGTATTTTTTTGTTCCTCTGTTTCTCCTTCACTATTTTCTTTTGCAGTAAGTAAATATTTTCTTATGTAGCATTTTAATTTTTTAATGATCCTTTCACTATTTTTAAAGTTTTTTTTTGACAGTTGCTCTAGGGTTTACCATGTACTTCATAACTTATCAGAATTAGCTTCAAATTTATATTTGTTTAATTCCAATGATATGTGGAAATTTTATTCCCATATAGCTCTATTCCTGTTTACATTTTTTGTGATATTATTGATATACATATATCTATTAAAATTACAAAGCCAATGATACATTGTTATAATTCTGTAGTAATTTCCTTAGCCCAATACCACTTTGCTTCCACCTACTTCCTTTGTGCTATCATTGGCAAAAATATTACATATATATTACATTTCTATATCTTATATGCCCAACAGTACATTATATATGTATATTATTTTATACAATACCTTTTTAAATCTGCTAAGAGAAGAAAGGAGGAAAATATACATTTTTTACTGTCTTTTATAACATTTTATCAATGCTTTTTAAAATCTTTATCAATGCTTTTTGTTTTTTCATATGCATTCGAATTATCATCTGAGGTCACTTGCTTTCATCCTGAAGAACTTCCTTTAGTATTTCTTGTAAAGTGGGTCTGATAGCAAAAAATTCTCTCAGCTTTTGTTTATCTTGGAAAGTGTATTTTGCCTTCAATTTTGAAAGATAGCTTTGCTGGATATAAGATTCTTTGTTGACATTTTTTTCTCTGAGCACTTTGATTATGTTGTCCCACTGCCTTGTGCCCTCCATTGTTTCTGCTAAGCAGTTGGATGTTAATCATAATGGGGTTCCTTTTTAAGTAATGTATTATTTTTCTTTTGCTGCTTTGAAGATTTTCCTCCTTGCCTTGGACTTTCAGCATTTAGAATCTCATTGTGCTTATCCTACTTGGAGTTCATTGAGCTTCCTTGGATATGTAGGTTATTGTTAAATAAATATGGAGAATATTCATCCGTTATTTCTTCTCTAATATTTTATGTGCTTCTTTCACCTCTCCTTGCCTTCTGGTATTCCCATCACACATGTTTTGGTGTGCTTAATGGTGACCTGAATTTCTCTGAGGCTCCGTCCATTTTTCTTCACTTTTTCTTCTTTATTCTTTGGATTGCATAATTTCTATTGATCCATCTTGAAGTTTGCTAATTCTTTTTTTTTTTTCTTCCTTTCTTCCAGTTCAGATCTACCCTTGAGCCCTTCTAGTGAATTTTTCATTTCAGTTTTTGTACTTTTTAACTCCAGAATTTCCTTTTGGTTCATTAAAAAAATAGTTTTTCTGTCTTGATATCCTCTATTTGATATGACAGTGTCGTCATACCTTCCTTTACGTCTTTGATCATGCTTTCCTTTAGTTCTCTGAGCATATTTTTAATGGCTACTTTGAAGTCTTTTTCTGTTAAATCCAGTATCTGGTCACAATCATACACAGTTCGTGTTGCCTGCTTTTTTTTTCTAGTGTGTAGGTCATATTTTCTTTTTTTTTTTTAA
>JAQZBX010036753.1:0-24048 GCA_029593785.1 Cabassous unicinctus
TATTACACCCGCAATGGATATACACATCCTGGGGCCTTGCCACCGAGCATAGACTACAGTTCACATCACAGACCACACTCTTTCCCACCCAGTTCTGCATGGTATATTCTGATGGAAAATGGCCTACATTCGTCACTGCTTCGCCACTCAGGACAACCCCCAAAGTCCCAAAAAAGCCCGAGTATTTCAACTGCCCCTCTCATTGCCTCTTGTCCTCACTCTTCTCCCCAGTCTTTTTGACTGGCTGGCTCCTGCTTTAGGATGCAGCTCAGAGGTCCCTCTCTCTCACTGGGATGTGAGCCCCTCAGGTCCTTACTGCACTGAACTCTGTTTCTATCTCCCCAGCCCCATGAGACTGTCAAAATCTCTGAGCCACATATCCCGCTCGGTCTCTTGGCCCCTCAACATTAATAAATCAGCAAATACCCTAAGGGAGAATGCGGAGCTCACATCAATGCATTTCCCTTCTCACTGGGCTTTGGCCCTTCAAACCCTGGCTGTCTTGATCACTTTCTACCTCCAAAAGCTGTTTTTTTTTTAATTGTTGATTTCTTTTAATGAAGCTTTTATGTTTACTTTTGGTGGTGGTGGTAGAGATTTTGTCTGGTGCAATAAAGATGATTTTGACTTCCAAAACTCTTCAAGAAAGTGAACATGGTCTAAGTTGTTGCCAAGCTGTAGGGACAATGTTATCTCAGAAAGGAGGGTTTGGACACTGCTCATTCCACAAACTTACCTTAATAATCAACATAACTTTTCTTTCAAGTAAAATTCATATAAAATAAAATTAACCATTTTAAAGTGGACAGTTCAGTGACATTTACCACATTCACAATGTTGTTCAACCATCACCTCTATCTAGTTAGTTCCAAAACAGTTCATCACCCCAAAAGGAAACTGTGTACCCAGTAAACAGTCTCTCTCACTTTGTGTTCTCCCTCCCTACCAGCCCCTGAGAGCCACTGTCTCTACTTCCTATGTCTATGGATTTACCTATTCTGGTAATTTCATATAAATTCTGGATATTTCATATAAATGGAATCATACAATACGGGACCTTTTGTGTCTGCCTTCTTTCACTTAGCATAATGTTTTCCAGGTTCCATGTTGTAACATGCATCTTTGTTTCTTTTTATGGATCAATCTTATTCCATTGCATGTTTGCTTATCCATTCTTCACTCGATAGAGTCTTGGGGTGTTTTCACCTTTTGGCTATTGTGAATAGTATAAGCAGTATGATTTTTAAATGCACATGTGTAACACATAAATATAAGGAGAGTGTTAGTCTCTGAAACAAACAATTGGAGCTTATTTTTACACTTGAGCTTAGCTAAAAGGCCAAGAAGCGATGGAGTTTATTTTTAATACAGGTATATATTTTTTATTGTGCTTTGCTTTATTGTGCTTCACATATATTGCATTTTTTTACAAACTGAAGGTTTGTAAACCTGCATTGAGCGAGTCAATGAGCACCATTTTTCCAAAAGCCTGTGCTCCCTTTATGTCTCTGTTACATTTTAATTAAGGTGATTATATTTATTGTAACAAATGCTCTTGCACACTTAATAGACTATAATATAGTGTAAGCATAACTGTTATATGCCCTGGGAAACAAAAAAAATTCATGTGACTTGCTTTATTGCAATATTCACTTTATCTCTGCAGTGGTCTGGAACTGTGCTTGCAATATCCCCAAGGTACTCCTGTGTACAGCCCATCAAGAACCTTAGTTCTCCATTGCACAGAGAGGGATGGGTCTCCACCCTCTTCCTGATGCCCTCCTGGGGCACCGACCCTGTCTTTTTAGTGGGTTGGGGCTCAGTATACTTTGTTTATCATCTGTAATATACAAGAAAAATGAAGGCCATGGGAATGAGGGCCTAAAATGTCCTTAAGGAATAAAAACCATCTACCTGCAAATACTTCACTCTGCTTCTCAACCTCTTAACTTAAATCATTTCCTTAGGAATTTTAGAATTTAATCGTGTGTTTCACTGTAACTTCTGGGAAAGTTGGTTTCCATTTTTAGAGATGAAAATGTAGAATCACAATAGAAACATTCCATGAGACTTATTGGTGCCATGCATTCTACTAATTACATATATAAACACATTTAGTCCTCTGTGGTAGGTAATGAGAAAAGAAATAAAGCCAAATGAAATTACTATGGCTTAGAGATTTAAAATGGAGTCAGAAGGCCATTCAGGAAGTCACTCTTATTGCTTGACTCACAAACTGCCAAGGTCTACAGAACCAAAAGTATCAATATTCCTGAGGACATCTGGACACCATGGGACAACTAAAATATAAAGAAATCAGTAAACTGTTTAACTTAGAGGACACTTGGAAAGCCCCAAATATCCACCAGTCATAATACTTTACAAACAATTTATCTAATCTTCTTTTCCTTTAGAAAATCTTGCTTGGAAGCCTCATGATAAGACACAGTTTGGCTTGCTACCTGAATCTGTGCTCCCCAGACTGCAATTCTAAGACCCCAAATAAATGCTTTTGTTGCTTTGCAGTTCAGCCTGTAATTTCTCTGTTGACAGGACTATTATGCTTCTGATGTACAATGAGGAAACTGAGGCTCGAAAAGGTTAAGTAACATGGAAGGAATGTGGCTAAGAGGTAGCATAGATGACATTTGAACCAGACCATCTGTCTCCTGAGCTAAAGGTCTCAACCTCTAGCAGCCACTCTACTTGGCTATCAAACCTGGGTTCTAACCAAACGTTTTACATCTAATTTCCAATCCCTGTTTTATATTTCTGCTAGATTGAAAAAAAATCCCTCCTTTATATTAATATGTCTTTATTTCTGAAAGATGACTCCTATGAAGTTCTAACACACATTTTTTTTTCATGTTTAACAGCTTTGCATCCTGATTATTTCTGCAACTGCAAGGAATCTGTTATCAAGTTATTTGTTTTGAAATAAGAATGAATCACGAATAATTACCTGGTCAGGAGTACAGCCTCACTGCTACTTGTATAAGTATCTTATGGAGTTAACATCCTAATATGTACTTTAACATTTTGAAAATATCAATGGACAGGTACATGCATAATTTTGTTCACAAAGATACCAGAACTGGAAAAGAGAATAAAGCTATTCTGGAATATATTTTAGGACTGGGCATGATTTTCTTATCTCTAAATGTCACTACTTTCTTTTTAATCTGCTGCTTCTTAAATTTGAACTTTTCTGGTCTTTCTTCATAGACTCAATGGATTAAAATAATTATATAAAGGAAGGCATCTGGTAAACCAGAATTTTAATTGTATGCTGTTGTGGAGGATATCTCCTTCATATGAATTTTTTTTTAATTTTTAAGTTTGGTCTGCATAATAAAAGCATTTTTAAAGCATTAGGCAAAATATAGTTGTGTTGATTAATGCTTTTTCAAATAAAAAAAGCACTAACAACAGTGTTTATTGAATGATAAACAACCAAGTAAATTTTTAAAAATATCAACCCTAATATTTATTTGAATCAATTTGTTTTTCAGTCATTAGTAAAAGTTAATCTTTATTGAGAAAAGAGCCAGGGTTGTTTAATATACACAGAAATGGCCTAAAATTAATATTTATTCTATCTTATTAAAAAAAGAGGTTAAATAGCTTGTTCTAGTTCTTATAGGCAGATCTCATAGGAGTTTGCTGCTGGGGTTTTATAACAGGCTGCTTGAGCTAGAGGACATTCCCTCACCTGGATTCTCAATTCTGTTACTCCCCATCTTTACAACCTATGATATCATATAATTAAGCTAATAATTAGTAAAAGAAGTGTTTTTTCCTAAGCACTGCCTTTCAACAAAATTTTATTCCATGTTTTCACCATCATTTATTAAGGTTTTACTTCATTCAAGGCAAAGAAGTTTAAGATATGATTCCTTCCCTCAAGGACCTTACAGGCCAGTGGGAATTTCTAAGGTAATTAGAAAACTATGGGAAATGGTGAAGAAAAGTGAAGATCTCTCCACAGAGGAGGTAGAGGAAGTTAAACATTTCTAACTGGGAGAATGAAAACCAACTTCCTGGGGAAGTAGTATTCTACCTGCAGAAACAGGAAGGAAGTCCAGTCTCAGCATGAGCAAAGGGTCACAGCTGGAAAATAGGGATGCCTGTATATGTGGTAGCAATGTTGAATTTTACCTGAACTGTGTGATACTGGAAAACAGGGTGAGTAAAGAAACACCCCAGCCACTGTGTTACTGACCAAGACGGGCTTAACGTCTCCTTAGATTGACTAAGAGTTAGGCAGGCTTCTCGTTGTCTCTACACCCTTGACCTCCCTCACCTTGGCTCTTACAGAATCCAGATTAAACATGTTCAACCTGGCCTCAAGGTAAACTCAGGAGATAGCATCATGTAATGGACATACCCCTTGCTTGACGATTCCCCCACCCTCCAGTGCTTTTCCATTAGCTTATCTCAGTCCTTAAAAAAACTCTCCTGCCCTCTGCTTCACTGGAGTGGAGCCCTCTCTCTCTGCCATATTGTGATAGCCTTCTAGTTTTTTCTCTTCTCTATTTCATATAGCTTTGAATAAAGGCATCCTTGCCTGTTAATCATTGTCCTATGCAATTTTTTCTCTGACTATGGGAAACAATGAGGAGCTATGTTTAGCTGTGTACAGGTAGGGAAATGGTGGGAGCTTTGATCAGAAGGATGCAGGGAACCATATAGGAAATGGCATTGAAAACAAAAGTAAGACATTTTTAACTTTATTCAAGGCCATTGAATGAATTGATCTGGGGAGAAGCATGATAGGAAATTCTCTTTTAGAATAAAATGAGTACTGTAGGATAATAAAAGCTTGGCTGGTCTTTATCCCCAGTTCCTGAGGAGGTAACCTCTACATCTTTAAAAATGACCAGTCATAAGAATGGTACCTGATAGTTCATATGCTAATGAATTGTCAGTTTGGTGCTAGCCACACTTGTGGTCTTAGAGTGATAGGAGAAGGACCAACGATGTGATTAGGAGATTGGGTCTTTGAGCTACCTCATATCATCCAGAGCTCCAGGTGGGGAACTAGAACTGGAGATTGGGTTCTATGTAATACAATCCTATATACAGTCGGGACATTGAAACTCCAGTGAGCACATTTACTGTGCTAAGAGGATGAAACATTCTGACTCCATGTAGAAATGACATTGTAGCTTATACTTGAGACCCTCCCAGACCTTGCCCTCTGTGTATTTCTCTTTTTTTGGCTTCTTCTTATTTGCATTCTTTTTCTATAATCAACCTGTAATAGTAAGTATAGTGCTCTCAGTGTGTTTTGTGAAAAGATCTAGCAAATTATCAAACACGAGGGGGTGGTGGGATCCCCCAAATTTGTAGCCAGTCAGAAGTGTGGGTATCCTGGGTCCTTGAACTTATGACTGGTATGTGGAGGCATTCTTGGAGCAGATGACCCTTAACCTCTGGCCCAACTCCTGATAGAGTCAGAACGGAATTGAGTTATTGCAGGATTTGCAGTTGGTGGCAGAAATTATAACTTTTTACAAGTACCAATTTATGCAATAACCAAGGTTTCCTGTTCAACATATCTGCCCCTCTGGATTTCCCCAGCATCCTGGATTTTCCATCTCAGCTCTTACCAGACAGGCTGTGATCACCCATTTACTTGCCTGCCTCCTCTCTTAGATATTAAGCCCATCAAATATTATGTAAAATTCAAGCTTTGTATCATTAATGCTTAGAATTATCCTTCTAGATACTAGATTAGTATTTTCCATGTGATTAAATCAAGTATACACAAAGAATCTGAAATATTCCTAACCTTTAGACATTCTTAGTTTGGATAAATAGTGTCTAGCTGTCCTAAGATGTAGCAGAAGGGAAAAAAAAGATCTAACAAAGAAGATGGGATGAGAAAGGAAAAGAGGAAAGAGGGAAATGAAGAGAATAAAAAAGGAAGGGAGCATTTTGCTTAAAGTGGAGGGTTTGGGAGCATTAGAAGAGGATGAATAGTAATAGATATTGTGCTGCTGCCCAATTGTCATGGGTTTTCTACAGTCTACAGATAATGACCAACCATCATATTAGACCCAGCATCAAGCAAGGAGGCTTGTGTGATGGAACATTCAGAGTCTGATCAACATCCATAGTCTTATATGTTGTAGGAATATCAAAATAGCACAAAACAAGAAATGGAAAGGAAAATCAGTGAGCCTTTAGTCACCTGTAATCCTCAAATGGATATAGTACTTCTAAAGCATAACATTCTTATTTATGGTGTATCCATGAACACAAATTAAATATTAAAGCTAACCATTCTTAGCTTACACCCAACATATCCTGATTCAACTTATCAGGAATTATATAAATAGTAATCAAATGCTCAAATGATCTATTAATAATATCAGTTGACATTTTTTGAGTGTCTACCATAACTATCTACTTATTAATATACAAAATTTTTGAACATTGTGATGGTTTTAGCTGTAAGTACCCCAGAAAAACATAATCTTAATCCATCCCTGTGGGTGTAAACCCATTGTAATTAGGACGTTTTGATGAGGATACTTCAGTTAAAGGGGCCCATCTTCAATCAGGATGGGTCTTAATCCTATTACTGGAGTCCTTTACAAGCAGAATGAAATTCAGACAAAGAGGGGAAAAGCCATGAAGCAAGAAACACAGTGAAAGCCACAGAGGGAGCAGCCAGAAGCTGAATATAAATAGAATCAGAAGACAAGGGAGAGAACAGGAGATGCCTCCATGTGCCTTGCCATGTGACAAGCTAAGGGCCAAAGATCACCAGCAGCTGGCCCCAGAACTCCATAGTTTACAGGGAGAAAGCATTGCCTTGATGACACCTTAATTTGGACTATCCCTTAGTCTCAAAACTGTAAGCTAATAAATTATCATTGCTTAAACCAACCCATTGCTTGGTATTTGCTTGAGCAGCCAAGAACATTAAAACAAATACCTAAGGGCCCTCAGCTGGGCCTGAGTCAATAAGGAGGAGACAGCCTTGCCTCACTCTCTAGTCTCCTCCCTGTCAATTTTCTACTCCTTACTTCTAATCCACATAGGAACCCTGGAAGTAAGCTTATTACCTACAATTAAGATATAAAACTGTCCTGGAGATGCTTAATAACTTACCCAAAGGGTAGTAGCTGACAGAATTAGTATTTGTCCATACAGTTCTTGTCTCCACTTCTCAGACTGCAAAAGCTAATTGATTTTGGCAATAAGTTTGGTTAATAAATGGAAAGCATTAAGCAGTTAAATATCCTCACACATACTGTTTCTCTAAAAACTACAGGTCCATCTTTCCCTGTTTAATAATTCCACCTCCAGTGACAGATGAACTCAAAACTACAACCAAGGGAACCAGGTGTTACTGTGGCTATTATTGTGGAGCAACCCCACTGCATCAAGGCTGAGAGATAAAGGATGGGGCACTAATGGTTTGCAAGAGCTTTTAAACAATTCCTTTTTGTGCTTATTAATGAGATTTCAGAGGGTAGAGGCAAACTTTATATTTATTATTATACTATACACATTATTTTGTATAAATATAAATATATATTTATAAATTTTTGGTCAATGTCTGTAGCCATTGGCCAATTTAATGTAATTATGAATTCCAAAAATATAATTGGATCATGCTTGTAAACTCATCTGTTAATCTGGGCATGATTAAGTTATGATTAGGGCGTTGACTGGGCCACCTCAGTACGGCGTTGAGCCCCACCCCTTGGTGGGGGGGGGAATCGAATATAAAAGGCAAGGCAAAGGACAGAGGAAGCAGTTTTTGAGAAGCAGTTTTGATGTTGGAGAAAAGGCCCCAGAAGAAGAGAAGTGAGCCGTTCGCCTGATAGTCTACAGCTGACCTTGTGTAGGAACCAGAAGAGCTAAGCCCAGAGAGAAACCCAGCCCCGGAAGAGAGGAACACAAGAAGCCTGAACCTTAGCAAACATCGGCAGCCGTCTTGCTCCAACATGTGGCAATGAACTTTGGTGAGAAGAAACTTAACACTTTATGACCTGGTATCTGTGGGCTTCTACCCCAAATAAATACCCTTTATAAAGACCAACCCATTTTTGGTATTTCACATTAGAACCCCTTTGGCTGACTAATACAATGTCTATGCTTTGATTTTTGCAAAATTCTTCTGACAGTCACATACATAAATATCACAAGGATCAAACAATATTCTAGTATAACATTGAGAAATAACATTAATGATAATGAATAGATTTTATAGAAAACTCAATGGTGATGGTGAACCACTGGGGACCCAAGGAGGGAAAATAAGTCCTTAGGAAACAGGGAAGCCAAGTAGGCAGTCCATCCCCATCCTGCCCAGTTGGCTGACCAAGCTAACACTTGGTATATTTTATGTTTATAAGCAAGAAGTTTCTGGTCTGATAGGCTCAGGATAAATTCAGTTCATTGTTTTTCTTGAAAGAACAGCTATATCTGTTATTTTCTATATTGGATGAATCACAAGTCTAAAGGACTTGTACATCAGAAATAACCCATTCTAGGACTGAGGTTGAGAAGGGAAACCGTGTTGTTCTAAATGATTATTGCACACAAAGTAGTCTTCTAAGATAAGAGCCTAAGTGATGAGTAGTTAATTTAGTTAACTAGTGCTGTTGCTGGGAAGAACTAAGGTGATTCTAACTGCTGGCGCAGATGTGTTGGGAAGATCAGAACCACTGGACTTCAGTGCCAAAGTGAATCACAGGAAAGTCCTAATGTCCCCAGGATCACCAGTTTTAGGGTATTGAATTCCTAACTCAGACTGGGACCAGATCTTGATTACACAGAACACAGAAAATATGAGTTTTTTGCTTGAACCTACAATGGTTTCAGGATTAAACCACATATTGGTCAAGTCAAGTGTTTGCTCTGATAGCCAAATGCACCTACCTAAATCAGATAGCATCACTAGACATGGGTCATGTGTGTTTTAATGCAAGGATCAATGTCTTGTTTCCATTAGATTGAAGTACTTCAATGATAGGAATTATATCCTCAATTGATGTCCACATCTCTCTCACAGAATCTCACATGTCCTCTCTAATTGCTCTGACTGAATGCTTTCCATGAAGGGTACCTCAACAATTAGAATTACTTGTGCATCAGTGTCTGCTAAAGTGTGGTCAAGCATTTGATCTAGAAGAATGTAGATACTTGGTAAAGTGTGTGTTGGGAAGATCTCCAACCTTGAGAACTCCCATTCTCAGCGAGGCAGAGAGGTTGGGAGGTGCTGTGGACTTGGAACCAGGTTTCTAACTGTCGTATATGACAGCATTCTACAAGGTTTGCAGTTGGGTACTCTTTTAGTTTCATAGCTGCTAAAACAAATACCATAAAATGGGTTGGCTTAACAACAGGAACATTTGGATCATGGGTTCAGAGGCTAGAAGGCTTGCTTCTTCCCAGGGTCAGTATCTTATTACTGGCCAGCAAACATTGGGGTTCCTTGGCTTTTTCATGATATGGCAATGCACATGGCAGTGTCTTCTCCAAAACTTCCAGGTTCCAATGACTTCAGGCTTCTAGCTGCTACTTGCTTCTTTCCCCATCTGACTTTCCTTTGTTTATAAAGGACTCCAGTGATCTGGATTAAAACCCAACCTGATTCATTTGGGCCACACCTTAACTGAAGTAACATCTTGAAGAGCTTACAATGGGTCTACACCCACAGGAACAGGGGTTGGGACCTGAACATGACTTTCGTGGGAGACGCAATTCAGTACCAGCAGGGACTGAGCAAAGCAGCCTGAAAACAGAAGATTAAATAGGAAGAGGCTAAAATAAAAAGGAAGGCAAATTGGTTGAGAACAATATGAAGAACTTTGAAGAGTGTCTTGGGGACGATGAGCCCTGGAATATTTCCTGAGTGAGCAATCTGAAGATTGCACCAGATTTACACAGAAGTGCTCATGGGCTCTGAGACAGATATTCTGGAAGCTGTTATGATAGTGGACATACAAGTAGAGATAGTCTAATCCAGCATAATGCTGAATCCCAGGTCCACCTACAAAGTATTCTTGCTCAGACATACTTTAATAACAACATTTTTGAAGGTCACATTTGCAAATGAGCTCACACTCACAGGACTGAGGGTCAAGACTTGAACATAACTTTTAGGGTGGGGAGGGGACATGATTCAATCCCCAATATCAAATCTTTTCATTAAACACATATTTCTAGGTCTTAGCATTTTTTTAAGGAGATATACTCTAAGTGTTTGTCAGAAGTAATGCAGGGTTTACTTGAAGACAAATTGTCAGTATTGGTGTCAGATTCACATTTTCTGCATTAACTCTAGATAATTCTAGAATGTCTTATCCTCCAGTGGCCATATCGTAACAGCTGCTCTACTTCCAACTTGGGTGCATTCAACACCCTTGCCACCAAACTCTCCCTGCTAAACGCAAATGGTCCTTTCACTTGTATGGATGAGAAGGGCATACATTCCTAGAAGCAGTTACATACCTGGGACATTATATATTTTATCTGCTGGAATATCTATTTGGGTAAAAAAAAAAGTCAGATAATTAGAAAACTAAGGAAAAGACATGGATTTTAATATTTATACCCAATTCCACTTCTATTGAAAAATGAATGCCTAATTTGGAAAGAATGTTAAAGTTTAGGCCATGTTTTTTCTTCCCAGGCGTTTGTCATGCTGCGTACTGCCATATAGCTGTCAACTGTTAAGTATATTTGAACTTTTAATATTAACCATTGAGTTTATTTTTAATTTTTAGTTTATAGTAATCATTCATTGTAGCCTATAAATAATCCCCTGTTTGACTGTAAAATATTCCTACAATTGACAGAGGACTATATTCCACCCCGTGTATCCTGCCACATGTAACCACCTTCGATCAATAGAGCTTCTGCCAGATTCAACCCCACCTCATAGGAGTGATGACATCTCTGAACCCACATCTAGAATTATTGGGCACCATACTACTCACAGAATTCCATGTTACAAGACAAGTTTTAACAGAAAAATATAATGTTCCCCTACAAAGAAATATTGGCATGAACATGAAATGTAGACAGTTTTGAATGAAAATACTTCATAGACCAGAGATTCCTCTGTGCAATGAACAATGGGGAAAATCAGGCCGGCATTTTAAAAATAAGTGAAATATTTTGGGTCTTGTGGCCAGATTATGTTATCCTAACAGTTTAGAACTGGTTAGCTATAAAAAAAAATACTGCAGATTCTCATTGCTTCTAAGATAGAGATGAGAGATTTTATCGAATTGCCCACAACTGCATTTCACAACTCTCAGACTCATTCTTCAGAATATACAGCTTGCTAGCTCATCAATGATTTAAAATTTTGAATTCAGATTTTTTTTTTATGCTGCAGGTCATCAATATTTGCCCAATGCAAGCTCATATGTTAAGCTTTACTTTGAGAATTAAATGCAGTCCTTGCCATGTGGGAGTCTCTAAGTCCACTGCATATCCTACCACGCATACTGTGTATGGCAGCAATGGTGTATGGCTCAGTGGGAAGTCAGCCAGGTGTAAAACTAGATTCTCCACTAATGTCTGCCTTGGGGAGATGGAAGACAACTGTTCTCATACTTCAATATCCACCAGAATCACCATAAGGCTTGTTGAAACAGACTACTGGGCCCTGCCCCAGCTTCTGATTCAGTAGGTCTGAGGTGGAGCCTGAGAAATGGCTGCTAACAAACTCCCAGGTGGTGCCTCTGCTGCCAGACCAGGGTGACACCTACAGACCATTGGGCAGGAATAAATGGGGTGCTGCCTTTGTCTCTACCATAGGTAGATTGTACGGGATAGCAAATGTGGTTTTCACCACCAAAAATAATAGAACACTAGCATATCATCCACCACTGCTCATCCAAAGGTTGACTCTAGTTCCTTTAACCCTTGGATCTAAAATACATGAAGAAATGGGGCCCAAGTGTTATGACTGATTGGGTGACCAATGATCTAACTCACAGAGCCTCTCATTTAATACTTAGAAAATCATTAGGTGAAGGGCAATTTGTCCAAAAGTTAAACAAATGATTAATATATTTTACCACGTTAAGTGGCGAATAATGCTCATTCTTGATTGGCTAGAGAAAGTAGCCGGGAGTGGTTCCAACTCATTAAGAGTTGATAGGAACTGGAAGGTGGATAATTTCCAAAATTGGGTGGATGCTGCTGTGGCCCTTTGGAGTGTGATGCACACTCTGGCTCTCAAATCCTAACCACCTTGCTTACTTCATCTGGGGCTTGCCAAGCCTCAGGTTTATTCAATGAAAATCAGAGGTGCAGAGCACCTGAAGCAACTGTAGGGGAATGGATGGACACCCTGTTTTAGGGCACCCTGTTCACTGTTGTGTTGCCAGCAAGTTGAGCTTGGCATTGTCACCTTGGAACAGCACATTGACCATCTCCTGAGATGTAATTGAATCCAATGTGTTATAATGACATAACGATGCATCATGTATTATGTATACTCAGTTACATTTCCAGGTTTATATTCACTCTGCAGAAGAGGCCTCAAGGAGATCACCATCAACATTGGGAAATATTCATTTAATCCTCAAAGGATTAAAATACTTTAATAAAATATGGTTTCAATCTATTTTAATTCAAAATGCTTTAAAGTTATATATCATATTTAAATTTTTTTCAGTGTAGAAAATTCACTATTTCCAGAAACAGTTATTTCTTATTAAAAATATATTTGCAAAAAAAACCCTTGATTTAAATTAATTGGAGTAAAGGTCAACTTAACTAAGTGCAAACTCTATCCTTAGCCCTTCTTTAAAAATATGAAAAGATATTCTTGTCCTGTTCCATAGAGGTTGACATTTTCTCCAAGTATGGACTGAATGTCGTATCATGATAAATATTTATAAACAAGTATGTGCTTCCAAAGACTTTGGAAACATTTTGACCTAACATGAATTTTCATAACTCATTTTCATTTTACATCACTAATTCACATTTTATTCTTCCTCTCTGAAGCAAGGCGAATAATTAACTATTTCATGGAGTTTGTTGAGAGACACAAACCAGATAATCCATGTAAAATATTTATTTATTCATTCTACCCAATTCTATCCTACCTTATTTCTCTATCCTGTCCATTCAATAGCTATTGATAGGGTGACAGGTATTGCACAGTTACAAAAATAAATGGCACTATTTTCCTCATTAAAATCTTCTTTTAACAATTATCTGAAAATCATTATCCTTCTGGTTTTTGGTATTTTAAGATGACTAAAAATCCTAAATATAAGGAATAAAGCTCTGAATTGTGTAATTTCTTCCATCAGCATTAGAGAAGGCAGTTTTTTTTTTGCACTGGGGTAGAAGAGTGGTTGGAGGAAAACCTCCCCTTGTAAGAAAAAACTCAGGAACGAGCTGTGAGGTTGCCCCTTCTTAAATATCACGGGCAGTGGCATAAGAGCTTTTCTGGTCCATATGCCACAGGAATAAAGGTGTGTCAGCTCAGTGTGCAGAATATTCTGAACAATATCCACCGTTGTATCTTTCTAGAATTCTTTCTTCTGATAAGCTTGTTTGGTGAAAGATGCCGTCAAAAAGGTAACAGAGAGTCTGCAACTGCAAGCAGGATAGTTCCATCCATCTGCCCCATGGTATTAAAGCCCCCTCTCAATTAGAGATGGAGTGGACGTCACCATCCCAGAATCCTCAGGATTGGGGAATGAACTATGGACTAGAGTGGACTTACTGGTATTCTACTATAGACCTATTGTGATTCTAGTAATGGAAGAAATTACAACATTGATGTAGAGCCAGTGGTCACTGGAGGCCTGGGAGCAGGGAGAGGAAAAAACAGTTGTAATACGGGGGCTTTTTTGGGACTTGGGAATCGCCTGAGTGACATTGCAATGATAGATATAGGCCTTTTTATATCATCACATAACATGCAGAACTGTGTGGCAGAGAGTGTAAACTACAATATGAACTATGGTCCATGCTCAGTGGCAAAGTCCCAGGATATGTTTATCAATTGCAATGAATGTGCCACACTATGAAGGATGTTTATGTGGGAGGATGTGGGAGCTGTGGAGAGTGGGGCATATGGGAATCCCTATATTTTTTGTGTAACAGTTATGTAATCTAAGTATCTGTTAAAAATATATATATTATTTTAAAAAAGCTATTAAGAACCTGCCTTTTCAGCAAATTCTTTAAGTTATATATTTAGTATACTATATAATTACATTTTCTGATACCATTCTGAATGTGATGCATTTTAAAAACTCACTTCTACTGAATTAAGTTCAAGCTTATTTTATAAGTTTTTTTATATATTGTGTGCACAGTTTCTCTGTCATATAAATTGACTACAGATTTCTGTTTTGATTTGTTTTTCTCTTCTCAGAGTTAAATCTCTGGACTAGCAGTCAGGAGAACTGACATCTACCCCTGGCTCTCCTAAGTTTGCTCTCTGACCTGGGATAGCCATGTGTCAGGGCTTTTCTCTTCTTATTCAGAAAGTGAAGATTTGAATAAAGAGACCTGTAAACTTCCTTCCAGCTCTAACATCCCCAAACTGTGATTCTACTCCAAGTTCAGCAATATTCTTCCTTTTAGTAGGAAGCCCTCTGTCAGGGACTCTTTAAAGGGCAGTGTGCCAAATGTGAAACAGAATCTTCAAGAGTATGTGCTCTGTGAGTTGATCGGATGAAATATGCCCTTGGTGTGTAGAAATACTTGTCTAACAATGACAAAAAAGTATAAAACTTAAGGTTGTGTAATTTGTAAATTGATAAATTGTACATGTTAGTGTGAGTCATAAAATTAAAGACCTAAATGGATGGGCAGAAAAGTAAATAAGGAGAGGAGTGAAAAAAGAAGGCAGTGTGGCAGACATGAAAATAATTGATCTCATTCAAACCCAATGGAGGCATCAGCAGTGAGCCTCTATTATACGAGCCTCCTGGTGCTTTGATCAGTCATCTGAAGAATGCGTGTCACTCTTGGATGGTTTATCAGGAAATTTAAAAGGGAGAATGGTAAAGGCAGGAATGAGTATCACACATGACTAATGAATAAAGATAAAAAGGATGAAGATAAAGGAAGCCATTCTAATGTCTGTAACGATGACTTCTTTGAGGGAATTTATCAAACATGCCTGCCAACACTTGAAAAACTGCAGTCAAATAAAAGGAGCGAAAAAGACACACAGTAACTTTCTAGGGCTTTGAAACTTCAAACTAACACCAAAAGTCCAATGCAAGGTCACAAACATCAGGGTCTACTGATGTTGGATGATGGAAGTAGAGTAAAACCTGACTTTGAAAAGTTTCGATCTTCTCATCTTCAATATTTTAAAGACATGTAAAGGTTTGAAACAGGATGAGTCCAAAGGTTAAAAACATGAAATTGCAGAATGTTTCTGACAAGCCAGTGTCAGGAAAAGTAAGCAAAAGCCTCCCACCCACACATCTCTCGACCATCTCCTCTGACCACTGGTTTTCCATTCTGGATGCCATGTAATACATTTTAAAAACTCCCCTCCATATTCCCGGAAAACCCGGTCTACATCCAGAGGAAAGTCCTGCTGACACCTCGAACACCACATCTCCTTACCATACCTCTTGCCAATGCAAATTTTATCTTTTTCACAACTCATATACTTCTGTCATTTATGTCTCTGACTTTCCTTCCTTTCTCTCTGGCTGGAAACCTAATTGTCATCCAGGACTAGAGTGAGCAAATAAAGCATACTGGGTGAAAAATTTAAGGACACACTCTACTCCCACGACCCTAAAAGTGATTGCCTTCTTAAACCTTGTGCCTTAGGCACATCTCTTGCCTCATCTTCTGTTATGATAACCTCCTATTCACCCTGCATAGTGCAAGATGGTTGGACATATGGCACGCTATGCTGACAGATGAGATCGACAGCAGTTTATCAGTCACAAGTACTCACAGCCCAGGAAAGAAGGACACGTGGGAGTAGAATGAACCAGCAGGGGCTGTGGGGGGCAGGCTTTGCAGTAAGGTGTGGTGCCCCCTGGTTTCTGCAGGAGGATGTTATTGGCTTGTTTGAATAATTTCATGGCTGGTAGGGAGGTGAATCCTATTGGGTCAAGGACTGGATGGAGTGCAGCTGGTCTGGCTGATAATGGAATTAGCAGGGTGAGGAGGCTTCCTGCTGGGTGGGGAGCCTTCCCGCTGGGCATATCTGGGAAGAGCAAGGGTATTTGGGGCCCTATGAGTCTCAAAGATGTCAACTTTAGGTTTTACAGTGCCCTCATCCTGGCACTGAGTCATGCCACTCCTTACTTTGAAATATCACTTGGAATCACCTGGCCTTTCTGTTCCACTGTACCTGCTGGGCTCCCATGAAGATGTTTGGTTGGAATATGGACCACAACAAAGAGGAGCATCTATTCCTTGCATGGTCCTACTGCAAAGTGCTCATCTGCACTACATTCCCAAATTGCTTCCCTGGTAGAAAACAAAAGCAGAAACAAAAAACATAGGGGCCATGTCTTTAAACTGGATTTACATGTCCTATAAAGATTCTTTGGGTTTGGGGATGACTGAACCATTCATGGTATGAAACCAGTGGCAGAACCATGTTCAGATCTGGTCTGTAGCATATGGCAAACATTCTCACTTCCACCCCAACTCCGCTTCTAGTAGGGGTGGAGTTATTCCCCATTGGAGATAAGTGAGAGAAAATTTGGATCAGGGTAGAAAATAACCCTGGACATAGTAAGGTGGTTGAGCCAATGGTAAATAATATTCTGAATGACTTGAATCAGCATTGAGTATACTGGAAACAAATGATTCTGTTGGTCTTAAAATCGATTCAATTGTATGAGAATAAAGAGGAAGCATGTGGACAGTTGATACATGTCCTGCAGGCAATATCAGAATCTTGTGGGGAGATTGAAAGTCACCTCATTCCATGCCTTTATCATCCCACATATAGATACTCTAGTAGATACACATCTTTCTGCTTTATCTGCTGCA
Source organism: Cabassous unicinctus (assembly GCA_029593785.1). Classification (NCBI taxonomy): domain Eukaryota; kingdom Metazoa; phylum Chordata; class Mammalia; order Cingulata; family Chlamyphoridae; genus Cabassous; species Cabassous unicinctus. Next base: position 16,987 of record JAQZBX010036753.1, read on the forward strand.
CCAAGATTTGATTTTTCCTATCTATTCTGCAAACAGCAAGAGAAGAGTCATCCTAAAGTGCCATTGGCTCATTTATATTACTCTCATGCACAAGATCAGACAAGAAATCCATGTTTTACCTTATGGGACACTAATACTTTTTAATATATTTATACTCCATCTCATTGTGAATATTAGATCATTTATATAACTATATATAGACTATAAGATTAAACGAAGGAAATGAGGACAAAGATAAAATGAGGATTGATCAGTAAGTAAAAGTCCCAGAAGGGCAGGCCATAAGAACCTACACAGCTATTGGTTGTAAGACAGCAATTCAGAACTGAGATCTTCTTTGGCAGAGAGAATAATGAAGAAGAGTCAGTTATACTATTCCCATTAGCTATAGGGTAAAAACACACCTGTTATTAAGGGAAGGGAAGCAATATGTGGAGAAAGTTCTATGAGGAATACTTATCCATGGTATGATGTGGAAGACAGTGCCTCATCAACATCCCTGTTAGTCTCACAGGTTGTTATACCAACCCTCACTTCAAGCCAAGGGCATGGCTTGACTCTGAGTTTTCTGCGTGTCTTCGTTTGTCAGGCTGCTATGAAAAATACCATGCAATGAGTTGGCTTAAACAATGGGAATTTATTAGCTCATGGTTTTGAGGCTAGGAGAAGTCCAAAACTGAGGTGTCAGCAAGATGATGCTTTCCCCCCAGTATTTGGAACATTCTGGTGCTGGCTGCCAATGATCCTTGGGGTTTCTTGGCTTATATTTATGCCTTGCATCACATGGTGATGTCATTTCCTTTCTCTTCCAGGTTCTGTTGTCTTCTGCCTTCTGGTTCTACTCTGCAGCTTTCTCTTTATAAGGTCTCAAGTATTCCCAATTAGAACCCAGCCTCATTGAGTTGGACTACAACTTAACTAAAAATAACATCTTCAAGGGGTCCTATATACAATGGGTTCACACCCACAGGAATGTAGATTAAGATTAAGAACACATCTAAATTCAGGCACATAGTTCAACCTACCACACTGTATGACTTTTTACCCTTTTATTTTCAGGTCACTGTCCCCAGCTCCAGTCAATCCCATCTCACCACTGAATAATTGGGACCCCTCTCTTCTTTCTCTATGGGATACTTCTACTCTCAGAAGCCACTAATACAATTATTTTTTTTAAGGGTTTATTTTATTTATTTATCCTTCCCCACCCCTTGCTGTTTTTCACTTGCTGTGTCTGTTCGTCTTCCTTGTTTCTTTAGGAGGCACCGGGAGCCTCTGATGCAGGAGGGAGGTGCTTAATCGCTTGAGACACCTCTGCTCCCTGCTTTTGTTGTGTCTCTCATTATGTTTTTCCTCCCCACGTCTCTTGTTGCGTCAGCTCATCATGCCTGCCTGTCACGTCACCTCGCTGTCTTCTTTAGGAGGCATTGGGAGCCTCTGCTCCTTGCTTTGTTGGGTCTCTCATTATGTTTTTTCCTCTTTGTGTCTCTTGTTGAGTCAGCTAGGCCATGCCTGCCTAACGTGCCAGCCTGCTGTCTTCTTTAGGAGGCACCAGGATCCGAACCAGCGACCTCCCTTGAGGTAGGCGGAAGTCCAGTTGCCTGAGCCACATCGGCTTCCCCACTAATACAATTATATTCTGAGTCTCTCCTTTGGCTTCTTTGTGAGAAACAACCCCAGGTTTGATGCAGAATAAACCTACTGATGATGGAGAGAATCCAAGACTATAGAGAGAAAAGACAATATTTAGGCTGATCAAATGAACCTTATTAGCTACTGATATCGTTAACACGTCTGATTTGTTTGTGCTACTCTTTCTGCATTTTGATGGACAAAAAATTGCTTGGATGCAAACTCTTGTCTATAACAATTATTTTTTACCCAGAATATTTGTGCAGATTTCCAGGGGCCTAGTTGGTATAAGCTATAAATACATTTACTAGATGGCAAGGGTTTTAACAGATCATATGGATGAGTGGGGAGGCTTTCCTTTATTGCCATGTCCTGTTTGGCATAAATAAATGGCATAAATAAATGGACTAACTCTCTTCAATAAATTATACAGTGAATGAACTATAACAAATTCAGTGCTTTACTCTAAGTATCTATGAAACAAGTTCACAGTGTTCTTTCAAAACTTCAGCTTCACAGTTTTTAAACTCAACCCAGAAGACAGTCAAGTGACTACAAAAGTGCCAGGAAAAGAAATAAGGCATAATTAATCTATTCATTATATTTGTCTTTTGAATATAGCAACAAATGTTACAATAAAAAAAAAACAACATTTCTTTCACTTTTTAATCATAAAAATGCCCATTGCCTAATTTTAGAAAATTAAACTACAAAGCACCTAAACTAAGTTATTGCTATCTGAATATACTAACTACTCTATTATTCACTTGTATACTCAGGCATAATTTTCTTTAGTGGAAGAAAATTATTAGAGAAAGCACCACAAATTAAAATGGCCTCAGGCCTCTAACAAAGAAGATCACTAAGCTGAAACGCTGCCTTGAACCTCATTTGACCCACTGAAATTGCTGGAAGCTGTGAGGGAGACAATGAAGGCTCTGGTCTCTCTCGTTCTCAAAAGACTACTGCTAATGGCTGAACCGAGAACGATATGGAAAGGCCAGCATTTGAGCAGCGAGACTTTGTTTTTTGAGTTTTAGATTTTACGTGAGGCTACACATCTGGATGGAAATGGACAATAGAGGGGAATGAGTAATAATGTAAAATTTTTAGAAAATAAGTTTTCTTCAGTCAGGGTGTCTGTGAGTAATAGAATGTGTTAGTCATCAATAAGGGCATTTTTTAAAATTGTGCCAAATTTGAGAGGTAGTCTCAGGACACCCAGCTCCCTACACTTGCTAAGAGACTCACATTCAGCAGAACCATCCACAGGGCCCCACAGTGGACATAAGAGCAGGTCCTAGGGCAGAGGAACTGAGTTGCCTGTGTGGGGAGTGCAGTGACCTGAACAGAAGCTAGTCCAGTTGCTCACATTCTGAAAGCTACAGGACACAGCCCTAACAGAGCCAATTCCTCATGAAGTTTGGGACCCAAGCCCCACAAAGTTGGGGACTGATGAATATCTTTTGTTGGAAACTTGCCAAGCCACACACTTGGCAGAAACCATGAGTCACTGGAGCTGGAGAAAGGGGCAGAAGAGGAAAGGAAGAGTGGAGAGGGGCACAACAAGGAACAATCTGCATTCCTACCAGTGGGAGTGACAGGGCACATGTGCTTCTGTTGGTTGAGTGGGTGCCAAAGCAGGAGGCTGAGATTGCGCCATCTAACCCATCACCTCCATTTTAAGGGAAATGCTTGCGGAGTAAGGGTATTTCTTCCAGAAGGAAATTTGGCCTAAAGCTGGGGTGGGAGATGTCTAATTTGAGAATGATCCCTCTGCTCTCTCAGACATTGCCAAATGCCCCTGGGGAGCAGAATCATTCCTGGTTGAAAACCACATTTCTAGGGAAAGTCCTTATCACTGACTGTCAGTGAACTGTTTTTTTCTTTTATCTTCTACTTAGACATCCTTTGTCACAAAATGAAAATTAAAGGAAGTAAATCTCTTGACAAGCCACAGAAAGATCAGACGTTTCCTGGCAGGGGCAGGGAAAAAGCTAGTGGTGCATTGAAAATTACTGTAATTATTTCTGTATGGGAGAATCTTGGCAGGCAACTTCAGAAGCTAGATTTGCTTAATTTTTATGCCAGATATCAACTGATTTTCTTAGTTGTCTTTCCATAGTATTTCTCACTTAATATCCAGACCTGGTAGGAAGGCAATTTCCCTTTGCAAATGATAAAATGAAGTGTAGATATATTTGCAGTAGATATAGAAATAGTGTTAAACTGTGTAATCATTGTTTACAGCCTAGGGTTGTGTTTATATGCTATTCTCTCCTTTATCATTAAAATAATCCCTTTTCTGGACTGGTTTACACATAGCCTCCTTCTGTGGAGTGATTCTGACTCCTACAGGAGCATAAGACTCCATCACTTCTCTGGGCTTTCCCAGCATTTCACCTCAGCCACTCTATAATAATCTGGTTGAGTTTCCATCTTTTCCATTAGATTATGAGCCCATGTTATATCTTTATTCCTAGCAATTAGCCCATTTCCAGGCACAACTAGATGTCCAACTACAGTTCATGAAATGAATGAATGAATCAATGAATCAGTGTATCACAAGCTGCAAAGCAAGGACATCCACGGTTGATCTATGCCACATATGGTGGAGAACCTTTTCTCTCCCACAAGGAGTATAATTTTCAACTGGGGTAGAGGGAGTCTAAGGGTCTTGGCTTTATGTCTCCCCAGGTGGTTGGCTGTAAGCTGGTCAATACTACTTACTGCCATATATTCCACAGTGATTATGGAGTTGGTCTACACACTCCCTGCTCCCGAATAATCTTTTCCCAGGCTAGCTGGAGGTTTAAGCTGTAGAGCCGACAATTTCATTTCCTCCACAGCTTCCACGCACTCTCTCCCATACCCACCCCTATTTCCTTGCTGTCGGAGCCTTGCCTTTGTTCAAGTGCTCTGAGAGAAGGTGACCCAATTCCCAACCAAGAGAGGCAAAATCTGAAGGGTCTACACAATTCATGTTGCTCCCATTGTGCTCGGTTCATTCAGGGGGAGCTTACAACCAAATTCTGGCCACAGAGATATGAAGAAAAGTCTCCAGGGAAGCCCTTGGGAAAGGGGAGGAGAGGAACACTCCTTGCTGTTGCCTCTGAGTACTGCTCCTTCAGGTGAGTCCCCAAATTGCTGCAGCTGCCCTAAGCACAGGAGCAAGCCTGAGGTCAAGGCACGCACGAAGGCTAGCAGAGCTAGCAGATGGAGATGCCTAGCTCTTGACGGCTTCCCAGGATTCTGGAATGAACTGATCCCACGCTGCTGCCCGTCCACTTAAACCAGTTCATTTAGGTTTCTTGTTGTTGTTGTTAACTTAAAGGTAAAGTATTGTATATCACAAAATTTCCTGAAGGATTCCAGTGCCTGTTTACAAGTTCTCTGACTCAGTGGGTTAGGCAGGAGAAAGGGCATGACGTGGCATCTTGCCTAAACTTAGTTGAGTTACTCTCTTATATGCTTCAGGAGCAAAACGTCCCTGCTCGTGCCTTTGAAAGGGATGGCTCCCTGTTTCTTTGCTGTTTTTTATACTTTACAAAAATTCATATCACCAGTTCTTCCCATGGGATGTCAGGGAAGTGTGAAAATACACTAGATGCTCAGTGTGTATAGTAGAGAGAGAGAAAGATGTTAAGGTGGATGAAGTCACAGCAAAAAAAGAGAGGGATGCTGAAAGTCTCTTGCCAAATTCACAACTTCCTGTAAACGTTGGGAAGCCTCAGGGCTCAGCCCTTGGCCTCTTCTCTCTCCTCACTCTTTCCCAGCACTATTTCACCCAGTACCTGGATGTTAAATCCCAGCCATAATCTGACATCGAGAGGTTCTCTCTCTACCATGACTTCTCTTCTGGCTCCAGAATGACATATCCATCCACCCACCTGGATGCCTCAGTGTCATCTCAAACTCAGCATGGCCAAAAGTGAAATCCTGTTTTTTCCTTCTAAATCTTTTTATTCTCTTCAAGCATCTTAGGAAGCGGCCATTCTATCCCCGTGTTCATTGAGGTCAAAATGTTACAGTCACCCTAGCTTCTTCTCTTTCTCTCAAATTTATATCCAATTCATGAGTGAGATCTGTAGGCTTTAACTTCAGTATCCTCAAATCTTGCCACATTTCACTGTCTCTTGTCAAGCTACCATCTTCTCTTGCTTAGACCACTAAAGTAGTTTTCTACCATGTGTCCCTGCCTTCATATTTGCTCTCTGCCTTTTATTCTCTTGCAGTGTTCCAATTTACCTTTCTAACTTATAATTCATATTAAAGCCCTGTACCATAATTGTATCACACTCAGAACAAACTACACATTTCTTTCCTTGCTGTACAATACTTAGATATTTTTGAAATAGTATACTGTCTTAACCCTAACGAGCCTGGAGAAAAATTCATGAACAGATATATAGAAATTCCTGGATTGGCTATTGGGCATATCAATTCTTAAAGATGTATGTTTCTAAAGAAACAATAATGCAATGATTCACTCTCAGTTGCTGAGTGATTGACTCTGAGCACTTTTTTAGCAGCTCATCTATTGATTCCATTAGGAACCAAGTTGTCTATTGTGGTATTATATTACTCCAATGAGTCTTGCAGAGATGCTTGTATATTATGTAGGCTCAAAACAGTGCTAAATATCTACCTTGTAGGTAAAACATAATACCAGTTAAATAGGTTAACTAGAAATGTTTTTTTGATTTCAGTCTTTCCAGTCACTGAACATTTTCTGTGCTATTAGTCCATGTGGCAATAAACTATTGCTCCTCCAATCTGGAAATATAACAGATCACTAGAATCTAATAAGGTTTTGGAAAAGTTCCACAAATTTCTGAATTTTAGAAAGGCCTAATTATTTTGCCATTTCTCTCATCCTAAATTTAATTGAGATGCAATGAGTGGGAGCCCACAGGGATTCCTAGTGTCCAGATGGGCATGTGGTTTTTCTTGTGATGGACTGTACTACTGAAAATTAATTGGTACTTTCAGCTGTGCTAGGTTGTCAGCCAGCACACAAATAGAACTGATATTAAACAATAACTGTGAAACATCTACCCTTAAACAATAATTTAATATTTAATAATTTGTGTACACTAATTTATACCCAAGCTCTTAAGCTGAAAAAGTACCCATTCATATAAAATGTAAAAAGCTGACTGATAGTAGTCCAGACTGATAACCGCTTAGCCCTTTTTTAATAAAATGGCTATATTATTAGCCTACAGGACTATTTCCTCTTCGGAAACACGTCTATTCAAGTGCTTTACTCAGTTTTAATTGAGTTGCTTGTCTTTTTATTGTTGAATTGTATCATCTCTTTATAACTTAGAAATCAAACCCTTATCAAATATGTGGTTTCCAAAAATTTCTCCCATTGAGTAGGCTGCCTTTTCCCCTTAACAAAGACACTTGCAGCACAAAAGTGCT